>CM033643.1:80544470-80568209 GCA_019512145.1 Engystomops pustulosus | reverse complement strand
GGCTTGCTGGCACTAGTAGTGCAGCTAGTACCATATTGTGAGGAATTTGCAGGGAGACTTGCAAACGTTATTTTTGGCTCTTAGTGACACACATATCCATTTCAAACAGCTAAGTGGGATAATTTATTGGGGGTTTGATTGAATTAGACACAGTCAGCCTGCTACTGTTTAGCAAGCTAGTCTCCAGAAATCCCAATCCACATTCTCTCTGCCGGTGAAGCGTACTGTACGTCACGTGTGGCGTAATCTAAGGCAGCCTCAGAGGCATCCATGCGTGCTGCCTCTGCTGTTTCCTGTCCATTTCTGTGGTGTTTCCATAATTTTCTGAGGTTTCCAGGTTTTTGGCCAAGCTTCTCTGTGCAGAGCCTTGGTCCCCTTGAAAAATGCTCGAGTCTCCCATTGACTTCAATGGGGTTCGTTATTCGAAACGAGCACTCGAGCATCGGGAAAAGTTCGTCTCGAATAACGAGCACTCCAGCATTGGAAATCACGGATATCCATAGGTAAATACCATATCCCAACCATAAGCAATCTGAAAAATTAAACCATAACTAGGTCTCACAAGTACCCACCAGACACCATGTTGCCAACTATCACACTCTGTCCGACACCCCAACACGTTTCGCAGCCTGCTTTGTCAGGGGGTGTTGAGGCTGTGTGTTGGCTCGGCATTAAATGTATAAAACACAGGTGAACTACAATACCATAATTGTCTACTCAAGTACAATACCTGAGTAGAGAATTGTGCATATATATAAACAATTAATAGAATACAATAATTGTGACATCTAATATCATCTAAAAATATATACCCCTGTCAGCATTATCAATAAAAAGGGAAAGAAGGAGGGGAAAAAAGAAAAAGTTTATATGGGAAAAAGAGTTCATATCTAAAAGAAAAAGCTCATTAATGTGCCATAATTGCACCAAAAAAAAGGAAATATTAGTGGATGTGAAAAAAATGTGTATGGAATGTCATATGTAAAAATAGCATAATGACATAAACTAGGAAAATACTAAGACATACTCATATAAAGTGCTAAGTGCAAAAAGTGCTCATTCTATTCTGTATAATTCAGATTATGAAAGTCCAATGTGCAAACCTAAAGTAGCAATATGCTACAAAAATATAAATAAATAAAAATATAATATTCAAAAAAGTGTGCAGAAAAAAAAGGAGCACATACTTACCCTCTCATATTTCCAGATGTTCATATGTACATACATATTTTAATCATAAATTAGGGGTACGAAAAATAATTACAATGTCGCAAGACACCATACACAAAACTACAAAGGTATACGACCAAAAGGCACTAAATTCTTCACCAAGTACCGTCCATCATTCATAAATTTCCAATGCTCACCAAAACTAAGATATCCAAGATGATTATAGACAAGTCTCTATCACTGTTATTATATCTGGGTATCCACACCAAAAACTTGACCACCTACAAAAGATAATAATATCATCATGATCAAAACTATGCTGTATTGCCGGCAACCTTTCTACCTCTATAAACAAATATGCCTGTCAAAACCATGATCTAACCCAAAAAGGGAGCAAACATCTGAGGAAGAGGGCGTGTCCCTCGATACGTCACAGCCAACATGGAGCTCGCTAGATCGCGGCATAGCGTCTAATTGAGGTAGTGTCTCCATTTATATTACAATTTTATGTACCGACTCCGCTAGATCGGTGAACTATAATGAAATGATAAATTGAAGCTGGCTCGTGTGATCCAAGGTTATAACATTGTTGCAAGCGACATTGATATAAATGTGCAGATACTAAGTTACTACATGCGTTATGGGACAAATGAATGTTCTAAAGAAGAATGTATTAAAGTAAAAGTAATACGTTTTGCAACGTTACTTGTGTGGTCATTATTTTGGACACTATTCATTGGATGCCATATCAATATACACAGCCCCCCAGTATAAGAAGAATCTGGTGCCATGTAAATATATACATCCCCCCCAGTATAAGAAGAATCTGGTTCCATATAAATATATAGGCACAGGCCTATAACATTATATTAGCATTCGGCCACAGTTAACAAGGGCCGCATCTGCCATTGGCCATTAAAAATAATATAACTTATACTTACCTACCTTCATCTCGCCTCACGGCAGATGCGGCCCTTGTTGTTTGGGATAACCACAGGCCGATGAAGGATGTATGGTAAAAGCCCAGGATTTTTCTGCAGTTACATAAGCAGTCTGTTTAGTCTATGTTGGTGTAGCTAGCATAGACACCTTTGTAAAGTCTATACTGGGCCTGCTGATCATGGAGTAGGGGTAGGCTTGTATTCGGATGCATACTCCATCCAGGCTTTGGTCCTGGGATTTTGTGTAGCCCACTGGTGCAGGTCACAGAACTCGTTGGAGTTTGATTTAGATTCCAGGCCAAAAGCAGTAGGTGAGGCACTACCTGGAGAGCTGAAGGCTGGACCATGTTCATACAGGAAAGGTAACTGAGTGCCTTGTGATATACTGCTGACCAAGAGCGGGTCCCCGGCAGCCATACTAAAGGTATACTAAATATATGTTTATTCTCCTCTTTACTAACTGCGTCTAATAACTGAAAAAATCTCAATCTATGTTAGTCTGTGATCAATTTTTTTCCCCTTCAACTCCTCAAAGAAGTATAATCTACTATCAAAAAATTTCCCCAAAAAAGTGGATTAGATCGCAAATTCTTTCAAATATCGATTCCCCATAATGGTGTAAATTGCATACCACTCCTAATTCCGATACCAATCCTTTTCCCATCTTCAACAGTGCTTTAAATACAATTGAATTGCTATTTTCTCCTATATATTGAACTAGCTGTATCTCCCGGCATTGCCCGGGATAGTAAATAACTTCTCCTAGCTGTAGCAAAATAGAATGGGTTAACAAAAAATATTTTATATGTATCTATAGACTGTCTCTGATTGTGTCGGTCTTGGGCAATCTCATTCCAGACACTTTCTTGGTCTCAGGCACTCTCATTCCAGGGACTGTCTCGGCCTCAGGCACTCTCATACCATGGATCGTCTCGGCCTCTGGCACTCTCATTCCATTGATAGTCTCAACCTCTGACTTTCGCTTTCTCTATCGTGAGATTTATCAGAAGTGTCAATGGTTGGCCATGGCAATCAACTGGAGCTCAAGTTTCATTTTTGCACAGCTGTTTATAAAATTACAGTTGAGCTCTGATTGGTTTCCATGGGCAACTGGAAAAGTTTTACCTCAGACACTTCTGATAAATATCGCCCTATCTCTGTTTCTATCCATCTTACCATGTCTCTTCTGCTCAATGCCTATAGCAACCAATCACACCTCAGAGCTCATATAATTGACCTGTGGCAGAGCAGCAACCAATCACGGCTCAGCTTCCAACTGCCGCAGCAGCAGACATTCTGTATATGGTGGTTAATAAGTGGATTTTGGAAGGTGCGGGGTGAAAATTTCAGGTCAAAACCTATTCTATGACATTCCCTGAGTCACAGAAAGCTGTTGTGCAAAATTTGCTGACTGTAAACAGGACGGTACAGATTCCTTTAGCAGACATACATACATATATACACACACACACATACACTCAGATTTGGCTAAAAAATAATGGAAAAAAGATTTCAGTGCAACTCTGCCTATCCAGTTTCCTTCCCCCATATGAGTGGATTATTCCACCTTCTGATTAACATTAACCATTTCTACTCTACCCATACCCGGGAATTCACTACAAGAAGAAAAAGCAGGTTTGGATCCAGCACTCTATGCCAAACACGGAGACGGTCCAATGTAGAAGAATAATCCTTTATTGAGGTTAAAATCATGCGGACACACAAGGCTGTTTGTAGGGGAATTCACTACGGTATATAAAATGTGTAGTAGTACTACCATTTTTATTAAACTTATTCTGTCAATTTTCAAAATCGGTAGTTTTGTCCATATACTAATTTTAGTTGGAATTTTTGTTGATCACAGACAATATACTAAGCTCCCAATAGCAAACAGTCTGATTGTGGAGCAGCACAGCATGTATAATGGATCAAGTCCAATGGTGGGTGCACGCCTCCAACAAACCCAATCCACCGGTTTGTAAGGTCAGATATCCAAAAAAATGTAATGAGGCAGCACTCCAATAAGTATAAAGGTGATCTTTATTCACCCATGGCAAAATAAGGTGCAACGTTACAGCTCATCCATAGAGATGCTTGATAATGGCTCTATGGATGAGCTGAAACTTTACACCTTTTTTGCCGTGGGTGAATAAAGATCACCTTTATACTTATTGGAGTGCTGCCTCATTGCATTTTTTTTGGATATCTGACCTTACAAACCGGTGGATTTTGGATGTTAAGCTCCCAAAATGTACATATCCTTCAGTTTATCTTAATACCTAAATATTCAAAACTCTGTAGTGGCTCCAAGAAAACTAATTTCTTAATATTTGACTTTTTTAACCTGGTCCGGGGGACATCAGACTGATTTTTCCAATTAATCTCAATGCCAGAAAGTGTCCCAAACTTCTGTACCATTTGCACTTTTTTGGAATAGATTTTTCTGAGTGGCTAAGGCATAGCAGTACGTCATCCACATATAAAAGTATTTTAGCTTTTATTCCTTCACATCTAAATTCCTCTATTTCATTTTCTGCTCTAATTTTACAGGGCAATTCTTCCACAAATAGTAGAGGAGACAAGGAACATAGGGAAAGACTAATCTTAGCTACTGTGAGGGCACTTTTTGTATATTGTTATATTGGCTACTGTGGAGGCATAATAGTCATCTCTATGGGAGAAAGAGAATAGCATTTCGTTTATGCTAAGAAGTTGGGGGGGTTGAGGATGAAGTAAAGAACCTAAGATTTCTATGTTGCAAAGTCTGCAGAAACAAGCTGTGTATGCAAGAAGTTGTAATGGTGGCCTAAGATCAGCTAACAGACAGCCATATATGCTGAGGTCTTATCTATGTATGTGTACTATAGTGTTACTGGCCCTTCAGTCTCAGAGCTCTGTTAATCCAGAGCAGTTTGACAATGATATGGCTATGTTCTATCTTTGCAGTGTATTCTCTATAGACCATGCCAGGAATACAGATAGAGGCAACAGTCTTGGTGACTTTGTGAAAGTTAGTAGCAGGGGGAGGCAATCATAATTTGCACTTGCTGTTTGGAATATAAAAAAATCAAAAAGAAGTAATTCAGCTCAACTCCTCTGATTTCTGCATGTCTCGCTGCACGAATATAGTGGAGTCAGGCTCAGTAGTGGACCAAAAACAAATGCCAAGTCCATTGAAGGGATGTATATATGGTTTAACACATGATTAAAAACATCATGGCTCCATTAAAAACACAGAAAAAATTGTGTTGAAAATTGTGCATATTTTCTAAGGCAAAATTGTGCAATTTTGATCAGATTGTGTTCAGAGTTTTCCACAGTTCATTCCGAGTGCTATGCAACATTGATTTTTTTTTTTGTATAATAAATTCTCTCTGTTCTTCGGGACCCGTTGAGACGGTTAGTGACAGATACGGCAGGGGTGTTTGGAGCAGTTTAAGAGTTTCTACAAAAGTCTGTAAAATGGCAGTGCATATGGAAGAACAGTTGGATACTTTTTTGCAGGGTACTGATATTCCGTGGCTGACTAAGGAAGAGAGGGAATTACTGTAGGCCCCACTAGAGGAATTAGATCTGGTAGTGGCAAGTATGGCAAATGAGAAGGCACCTGGACTAGATGGGATCCACAATTAGGTGTATGGGAAGCATACAGAAGTTTTATTGTCTTATTTGTTGTAGTACAGCTTTGAAAGGGAACGACTGCAACCATCCTGGGAGTGGAAGAATTGGTATATGCCGATCTCCCTTCTGTCATTTGACATGAAAGTACAAGCAAAGGTGTTGTCTAGCATATTATCCTGGATGGTTGGCTCTGTGGTTCACGTGATTGTGTTGAGTGGGGCTACCTGTGGGTGGTGCTGCGTAGGATGGACTTGGTTCGATGTTTATTGTTTGGGTAAAGTTTCTGTATGGGGCTCTGGAAGCAAGTATTAGCTTGAATGGGGTGCTGTCAAACCTCTTTCAATTAGAGAGAGGTTCAAGACAGGGGTGCACCCCGGTTGCCCATCTTGTTTGCACTGGCAATTGAGCCTCTGGCCTATTGGGTATGTCAGAACGTGGAGTTGTCTTGGTTAAGATATGGGATGGGGGAGGATAGAATATCACTCTACACTGACGATTTATTGTTGTTTTTGACAGAGGTTGAACTTACGCTCCGCATTGTTATGGCAGTAATTACCAATTTTGGGCAGTAATCGAGATTATGGATAAATTGTTCTTAATCAGCCCTGTTGTCCAGGATCGGGAGCTGCCCAACCTGCTGATGGGCAATATTTCGGTAGTGGAGGAATTTCATTATTTGGGGATGAACATCACCAAGAAAGTTGGGGATTATGTGGATCTTAATTTGAAGCCTCTTTTGTTGTTGGTCAGGGACAAAATTACGGTGTGTGAATATCAAAGTATCATAGGATCATAGTTTATTCGGTGGAAAAAAAATGTCCATCAAGTTCAACCAAGGAAGGGATTGGGTGAGGAAGGGATTTAGGGGAAACAATTCTATATAATATAACTGTCAATGTTATTTAGGTGTAAAAAGGCATCTAGGCCCTTCTTAAAGCTCCCTTCTGTCCCTGCCGTGACCAGCACCTTAGACAGGCTATTCCATAGATTGACAGTTCTCATAGTAAAAAAGCCCTGTCACCTTTGGTGATTAAACTTTGTTTTCTCCAGATGGAGACGGTTTTGTATGAACGATTAATATATTTATATAAATTAATCAATCATGTTCCCTAGTAGTCGTCTCTTTTCCAGACTAAATAAATCTAGTTCTAGAACCCTCTCCAGCTCCAGGGCGTCCTTTTTGTGGACTGGAGCCTAGAACTGGACAGCATATTCCAGGTGCGGCCAAACCAATGCCTTGTTCAGTAGTAATATTACATCCCTATCCCAAGAGTCCATACCACTTTTGATAAATGACAAGATCTTGCTTGCTTTAGAGGCAGGTGATTGACATTGCATGCTGTTATTTAATTTATGGTTTACTAGTAAGCCCAGATCCTTCTCAACAAGGGACTCTCCCAGATTTACTCCCCCAAGGACATATGTTGCCTGTGGATTATTAGCCCCAGGTGCATAACCTTACATGTATCCACATTAAACCTCATTTTCCAAGTGAATGACTAAACACTCAATTTGTCCAATTCACCCAGCATCCTATGAACATCCTCCATAGACTGTATTACACTACACAGCTTGGTGTCATCTGCAAAAAGACACAGTGCTATTCATTCCTATCTCTATATCATTAATACACCACATATTACTGGTGACCATTCTGAGCAGGAATGATTGATCTCAACTAGAGATGAGCGAGCACTAAAATGCTCGGGTACTCGTTATTCGAGACGAACTTTTCCCGATGCTCGAGTGCTCGTCTCGAATAACGAGCCCCATTGAAGTCAATGGGAGACTCGAGCATTTTTCAAGGGGACCAAGGATCTGCACAGGGAAGCTTGGCCAAGCACCTGGGAACCTCAGAAAAGGATGGAAACACCACGGAAATGGACAGGAAACATCAGGGGCAGCATGCATGGATGCCTCTGAGGCTGCTTAATCGCACCATTATGCCAAAAGTATGGGCAACAGCATGGCAATGACAGAGTGACCGAATGAGGCTAGATAGCATCTAAAACATCCAATAATTGAGTAGGAAAAAAAAGTGTTGCAAGCCGCACCAGGTGTGGATAAAACCATCGAAAACTCTTTATTCCAAAAATTTGTTTAAAATAACACGGAAGGTGTACATAGAAAAAGACGGAGCATCCTGCTTGATAGAGAGTGTAAATGCTGACAAATGGCCTACGCGTTTCGGGCGTACACGACACCCTTACTCATGGCTGGTTTCTAAGCAAATGGAGTATGTGTATATATAGTCTCCCTCACCTGCCAGCTCGTCATGCTAATGAAACGCAATAAATTTAAACGAGATACGTATGACTATACACACGAACAAGTGTACGAGTGGGGAAGATGGGATCAGCAACGATCCACACCCCGTTCCATCCTTAAAAAACGTCCCCACAGGAGGCGTTTTCGGGACAGTCCAAAAGTCAATTTCAGTCCATCAGAAATGGAGACTTCGAACGCTGATACGGATATATCGGATCCGGAATCTTCACAACCGCATCACAATGCGCAGAGCTCGTACTATAAGAAACCAAAAAATAAAAAGCAGCCGCCAAAAAACGAACGAGGAGGGGAGGCAGGAAACACCGAAAAAAATGCCCAAACCCAGGACAGGAACCTGAGGAGCCAACGCCAGAAATAAATTCTTCTATGGATGTTGTCAACCTCTCTGACTCCCCTCTAACCGTCGATCAAATTGAAATATTATCTCTGGGTCTCAATTTTTCCATTTCTTCCAATTTCGACCTTTTTAGGACATTAAAGGACGTTAACAAATTTATAAGAGGTCTTACAGTGAAAAGTCACTTTTTTTCGGATACACCCTTATCAGGTGACCTCCAAACCGGAATCCAGATTAACAGGGACGAGGTCCCAACATATAACAACGTCTTTAATGACATGAACTTCGCAGACCAACTTACAATGATTACACTGTCGGACGTTAATGATCACACTGAAGACAGATTAAATATCACGGCTGATTCATGTACCTTTAATGTGCCTAACCCTGATTTCTATCCTATACAGGCAAGGGTGGATGCTATGGATAGGTTCCAGGAGGTTTTGGAACGTGACCTAAAGGAACTCCATGCTAACAACTCACGTACCCCATCCAATCTTAGCTTTAAACAACGCATGGCATTAAAGTCCTTGAAAGAGGACGACAGCAAAGTCATAAAAATGGCAGATAAGGGGGGTACGGTTGTTGTTATGGGGCGTGATCTGTATAAAACCCAAGTGGAAAACCTATTAAAAGACAGGCAGGCATATCGCATCTTACCGGCAGACCCCACCAAAAAATTCTCACAAGAAATGTTTAACATCATTGATGACGGTGCAGCCTTGGGGGTGCTGACCGACAAACAAGCAGAATTTTTAAAAAACAAAAGCCACATATTACTGGTGACCATTCTGAGCAGGAATGATTGATCTCAACCTCTTCAGCCAGATTTATATTATTTGAATGCCCTCTTTTTATCATTAATTGCCCTTTTAACTTTAGCTCTAAGCCACATGGGGTGTAATCTAGCCCGTCTATACTTGTTACCTACTGGAATAAATGTAGAAGTATAATGACCCAGGATAGATTTGAATGTCTCCCATTTACCATTAGTATCATCATGTGACAGTGTCTGATCCCAGTCTATATCCCACCCCTTTACGAAGGCAGCGTGCCAAAATGCGCGTCGGGGTGTCAGTCATCTGGGAGAACGTGAGAATTTCTGTGCCAGGTAATCATTATATTGGATTTTATAACGTTTATTGTCATGCATTCATGATCCATATGTGTTCATTCATGATCCATATGTGTTCATATGGTTATAAGGCCTTTCTGGCATTTGCCTGGCATTCAGATAAACTTTTAAAATAAATACAAATAAAAATCTTCTATATACTATTTTGTTTACAAATCACGTCCACCTGATGTTTATGTTGTTTTTCCAGCATAAGCTGGCATTTCTGTAACATGCCTGCTCTACCACAATTTTTTTAGCAAAATACATCTATGAAATTCAGACTTTTTCTTGCATAGGTTTAATCCCAGTCTATATCCTGTAGTTCAGCCCTGAATTTTGGGAAATTAGCCTTCTTAAAATTCAATGTTTTCAATTTTCCCACCTATTTTTGATTTTTACAGTTTAAGAGGAAAATAATTATGTTTTGATCGCTCTTCCCAAAGGTTTCCCGGACAGTGACATTTTAGATAATTTCCGCATTGTGAGAAATCACAAGGACCAACAAAGCTTCATCTCTTGTCGGACCTTCCACAAGCTGCATCATAAAATTACCCTGAGAAAGTTGATAAAAGTTCTCCCCTGCACAGATGAAGAAGAGCCCTGACCCCAATTTATATTTGGAAAGTTAGTCTCCCATTATCATTACTGTACCCTCCTGTGCAGCCCGCTCCATCCTTTTATATAAGTGACCCTCTACTTCTTCAGAGATATTTGGGGGGGGAAGTTAAATAAATAAATAATAAATTACACCAAAAATTATTTTCTCAAAGTCTCCTGGCTTTGAATTTCAACCCAAGTTTTAGCCTCCTCACACTCTTCATTGACCACTGTCTCATTCACAATCACTTTTAAGTCTCTTCTGACATACAGACATACACCACCTCCCCTCCTATTTGTCCTGTCTTTCCGACAGAGTGGTAAACCTTAAATATTAACACCCCAATCATGTGATGCATAGAGCCATGTCTCCGCTACACCAACAACCTCTAACTGTTCCTCTAATATCAGAGCCTCAAGCTCACCCATTTTCCCGGCGATACTTCTGGCATTTGTGAAAAAAAAAAAAAAAAAATTCCGCAGTTATTTATTTGATTAATTTTACTGGCACATATATCCTCACAATTGTTTTGTAACTTGTGGCTCTCCTTATCCACTGCCTTACTCCCTCATTCACTGCCCACTTCACCACCCACCAACATAACCTGTCCCTTTTCTGACCCGTCTACCCCTTTTGTGTCCCCCAATCTTAGTTTCAATAGTCTGCCACCGCTGCTAGGATCTTCTCCCCCAGCACAGCAGCCTCCCTACAATTTCGGTGCAAGTTATGTGCGGAAAACAGCTTGTACTCCAATGGAAAGCCAGTCCAGGGCTCTAGGAACCCAAATCCCTCTGCTCTATATCAGGATCTGAGCCATGCATTTAATTCCCTAAGCTCCTGCTGTCTTCTCTGTGTAGCCCATGGCACAGGTAGTACTCCAGAGACTACTACCTTGGCGGTTCTTCCTTTAAGCTTTGAACCTAATTCTTTAAAACTATTCTTTAGGATCCTCCACCTACCTTCTATTCTGTCACTGGTTCGAACATGGACCATAACAGCTGGGTCATCCCAGCCTCTCCCAGTAAATTTATCCACCCTTTCCACCACATGCCGAACCCTGGGCCCAGGGAGACAGCAAACCATTCGGTTGAGGTGGTCTTGCCGACAAATTATTCTATCAGTCTTCCTGATTATAGTAGAGTCCCCTACAACCACTAGCTGCCTCGACTTACCTGCACATCCCCCCTACTACTAGCTGGTCTGATCCCCCAGCTGTTGGCACTAGGGCTGCCATTCCTGACACTGACATCCTTATATTGCACAATTTTGCCATTTTGCCTGGGTGTTCAGAGTCAAATTTGGCCTTCCTTTTCTTGGACCCCTTTCTACCCCCTCTATTTACAGTTATGGGAACATCTATCGCAGCGGTAGTCACCTTGGAACTCCTGCTCCAGCAGTGTATACATACGGCAGAGAGTGCACTGGGGCATACCACCAATCTTGCTAGCCATGTCCTAGTTACAAAACTCAGTAAGAAAAGATCCAAGCAGCACTATCAAAACAGACAATGGGTAAACAAAAATAAAAAGGGTGCACGCCTAAGAGGGCCGGGCATCAGGTCCTTCAGTTATAGAGACAAAGAAAAAAAAGCAGCACACCAGATTGTAGTGAAAAGTCACCTTAGTAGAATTATTCCATGTGAAAGAGCAACGTTTCAGCTCCAAACAGTGAGCCTTTCTCAAGCTGAATATCCATGATTGTGTACAGGTATATAAACAAAATGGAGGAGGTCATGTGATCATTATTGACCAATACAGACAAAGTGCAAAGTTCAAGCAATGTGCACATTGGACTGTTAGCCGGGTAAATCCCCCACTATTAATATCTGCGCTTGTTTATGCATTTACAAACGTCCCCAGAGAATGCAAAATTCAGGGCTGTCATCTCACTCAACGCTGACAAAGCTTTTGACAGCGTTGAGATGGAGTTTTTATGGGCAGTCATGCAGAAAATTTGATTTAAACCGTATTACTTGCGGTGGGTTCAACTACTCTACCCAGAGCCAGAGGCCAGGCTCCGGGTGAATGGAGTGTTGCCGGATCCATTTAAACTGGGTAGCAGGATCCGTCAGGGTTGCCCCCGTCCCTGATCCTGGCGGTGGAGCATTTGGCATGTATGGTTAGGGCCTTAAAGGCAATTGGTGGTTTCAAGTACGCAGATGACATGATGATGTGCAGTGCTCCTGCCCCCCCCCCCTTTATGGGGCAAAATTCAGGGCTGTCATCTCACTCAACGCTGACAAAGCTTTTGACAGCGTTGAGATGGAGTTTTTATGGGCAGTCATGCAGAAAATTTGATTTAAACCGTATTACTTGCGGTGGGTTCAACTACTCTACCCAGAGCCAGAGGCCAGGCTCCGGGTGAATGGAGTGTTGCCGGATCCATTTAAACTGGGTAGCAGGATCCGTCAGGGTTGCCCCCGTCCCTGATCCTGGCGGTGGAGCATTTGGCATGTATGGTTAGGGCCTTAAAGGCAATTGGTGGTTTCAAGTACGCAGATGACATGCTGCTATTTTATGATGATGTGCAGTGCTCCTGCCCCCCCCCCTTTATGGGTATTTATGGTGCGTACTCTGGCATTAAAATAAACTGTTCCTCCCCTGGATCCACTCCTTAATAATTTTGACGCTGGGCAATTACAAATTGGCTCATCCTCTAAGTATTTGGGAGTTTGGGTGTCTGCCAATCCTTAAGATCATGGGGGATATTTATCAGGGCCTCTGTGCCACATCAAAAATTTCAATTAAAAAAGGTCAGTAGAAATTCTTTAAAACAGTTGGGTAGTCATGTGGTAAACGGGTATCTAGAGACAAGATCCAGAACCAGTTTCGATTTACAATAAATACAAAAATGATCTGCTGTTAACTAACCCTTATATGAGAAACTATGGCCTTTTCCATGAATATGATGTATTCTGAGTGAGAAGTACTCCCTGTAGTAATGTTTATCATTATTTTGATTTGGTTATGAACTCTATAGATATTATTAAATAATCGCTTTAGTTGCTAACTTGTTGGCCAATTTCTAATGAAAAATAAGTGCATTTGAATTTAGACTTATTGTCACAATTTCTTCTTACAATATGTCATGGTATTATATTATTACATTATATATATACCGTATATTCCGGCGTATAAGACGACCTGGTGTATAAGACGCCCACCTACTTTCCTGTTAAAATATAGAGTTTAAGATATATTCGCCATATAAGACTACCCCTTTTCCAACGCATACAAAACACCGGTAAAAATTTAAAAAAAAAAACAGATTTGAATTTAACACGGTCCTTTTTTAATTTAAATTCTTATGACATGCAGGTATATAGCAGGAAAACTGTCGCTCATAAACATAAGGCGTACAACAACATTACCATCGTCCATTTTACTGTAAATGTTACCATACTGTACTATAATACTGCCCCTTATGTACAGGAATATAACTACTATGCCATATACCACCGCCAGCCCCCCCAGTATATATCTAGCCCTCCCCTGTATATACGGCGCTTGTCCGTGCGACGCGCGCCCAATAGTTCCGCCGGGATTACATTTTGGAGTCCACAGGTGAGGGTCCGCGCAACCCATAGGCTACAAGGCCCATATATACTCAATCTTGCCAGTAACACACACATTCCCCCAGACGAAGGCTAGCGCCGAAACGCGCGTTGGGGATCATCCGGTCCGTGGTACACTTGGGACATATCAGACACTAGGGGTAAGCAATGTTCTCTCCACCTTTTTGAATGCACCTTGGTCTAATATGGAGACATATACCTGTACCTTCTTCCAATATGCACTAGCACTTTGACTGGCCTGTTGAGACATTGTGGCAATCCATTATTTGCATTGTGCACTTTATGATATTAAGTGATACCTTCGCCCCCCCCCCACTGATGTCCCCACGGTTATTTGACTTATCCATTGTGATGTATTTCCATCTTCACCCCCATTCCGATACCTGCATTATTCCCCTTCCCCTGTTTTATCTTGTATTTTAATATATATCTGTAATGTTCATGCATATATCTAATAAAGACGCTGCTACTTTATTTTCATGTGTAAATTGGCCTCATTTCTAAATAGGTGCTTGTGCTATATACTGGCCAATATAGAAGGTTTTGAATAATTCGAGGGGCAATAGTACAAACATGTTGAACATAACACCAGTAAATTCCACGTCCTCCCTATGTAACCCCCAAAATGGTAGTTTACCTATATATAGTATTATATAATATATATAGATTATGTCATGTACATTCTTACAGTATTCTTACGTAGCAACAGGGAAACACAAGTCCCACTTAAAAATGGGGTTCCTTTCTCCAAAAAATACTCACCCGAGCGCGAGATTTTGTCTTCTCACGGCAAGCACTTTTGGTGCCCGTTATACTGAATATGACATTGATCAGTGATGTGGAACCTTTGAGAGATAGAGGGACAAAACTACAACTACAAAGTGGCAAAAATGTATTGCTACCTGCTCTGTCACAGTTTTCAATTTTATCAGCATCCTGAGGATGTAAAAACTATAGTTGCTTACGTCATCGTCAGCGGTGGTCCACTGGGTCCACTACCTCTGGTGCGTGACAGTTAGTTTGCAGGAATAGGCACCTTCAGCTGTGTGTGCAGACCTCACATAAGGGCATTACAGACTAGTCAGTGTGATCTAGAGAGGAGAGAGTAACGGACTAAATGTTTCTAACAGTTTCTAAGAGTCAATGAAAGGAGACACTCTGTAACGCATGGTCCATAAATAATTTTTGTAGTTTATCTGCATGGCCACTGCAAATTGTTATGTATAGTGTTAAAATGTTAATCTGCTAGTAATTATTAATAGTGTTACTAATTATTTTCTTACCGTGTTCTGCAACCAGCTACTAAACTGAATAACATTCATGCTAGAATTACACCCACACAACACATGATGCGCCGTTATGTAATAATTCAGCTGTAAGATATAAATAGCACTAGGGTACTATAGCTTAAATTTGCAGTCTGCTGGGCTCAAGGTATGAAGATGTGACCTCTTCAGTAGATCCTGTTGCAGGTGCACAAGGAAACAATGGGGGAAAAACGATTCATATGAATGCAAGTTTTGCTAGTCCTTGAGTGAATAGCTGAAACAGAAAGCTCACTGCTGTGACATATAATTTTTTATGAAATCCCAAATGCAATGGGCATTCCAAAAGAGTGGTAAATATAGGTATTTATGTTAGGACACATAAGAGTATGAGTACAGATGTCTTCATTGCTGAGAGAAGCTGAGAAGAACTACACCAGTGGGTATCCTTAATTTAAAGACCAAAACTCTATGCTATTGAGAAGGGCATTTAGAAAAGAAAAGAGTAAAGCAATGATGTATATCATGTAAGCAGCATATGTGGAAGTATCCTGGCTGGTAGACCTCCTGAATAAATAGGCTATAAATAAGTATAAGACTCCTCTCAGCACCTTTATCGCTTCCTCCAGCATCAGAATGTTTCTCGGTCCCTAGAAGCACCACCCCTGGAACCAGCAGATCCTTTCCCCGCCCGGCCCTAGGGTTGACTACCATTTTGAAGAAATTAACAAAATATTTTGAACATGGCAAAATGTCCCAGTCACCACCAAATTAAATTCTCCTATGTCAATAGTTTTTCATTTTCCATTTTCAACTAACCATATAATGTCAATGGAGTTATTCATGGGCTGTGTTTACCAGCAGTGAACATCATCCGTTCCATAAGCTTATTAAGTACCGTATATACTCGTGTATAAGCTGAGTTTTTCAGCACAAAAAATGTGCTGAAAAACCTCGCCTCGGCTTATACACAAGTGGATTAAAAAAAAAACAAAACGTAATACTCGCAACACATCCGCTCCCAATCCACGGCGGCCGCTCCCGATCCACGGTGCTGGCTCCCGGCAGCTTCTGTCTTCTTTCTTCTCTAGCCAGCAGAGTTGCGTCCATGCGATCTGCCGGCGGGCGCACACTATGATGCGGCGGTGTCATCATAGTGTGTGTCGTGGGGAGATCGCATGGACACGACTGCCGGCTAGAGAAGAAAAAGGACAGAAGCCGCCGGGAGCTGCCACCGTGGATCGGGAACCGCTACCGTGGATCCGGGCACCAGAAGGTGAGTATTACGTTTTTGTTTTACTGTATAGTATATGGGGCTGGCTGGCTGTATTCTATATGGGGCTGGCTGTATACTGCTTGGGGCTGGCTGTATACTACATGGGGCTGGCTGTATACTACTTGGGGCTGGCTGTATACTACTTGGGGCTGGCTGTATACTACAGGGGGCTGGCTGTATACTACATGCGGGCTGGCTGTATACTAAAGGTGGCTGGCTTTCTGTATACTACAGGGGGCTGGCTGGCTGTATACTACAGGGGACTGGCTGGCTGTATACTACAGGGGGCTGGCTGTATACTACAGGGGGCTGGCTGGCTATACACTACAGGGGGCTGGCTGGATGTATACTACAGGGGGCTGGCTGTATACTACAGGGGGCTGGCTGTATACTACATGGAGGCTGGCTGTATACTACATGGAGGCTGGCTGTATACTACATGGAGGCTGGCTGTATACTACACCCTCGCCTTATACTCGAGTCAATAGGTTTAAGCAGTTTTTGGCTTTACACTCGGGTCGGCTTATACTCGAGTATATATACGGGTATTTTCCTAAAACTGACATTGGCCCAGATATATATGACAACTGATGCCATCTGCCTTAGTACAGTTTGCCTCACTATTGTGCACTTAACAAAAATATTGACCCAATTGGTTCGCACTATAAAATCTTTCCTATTAGACACATCGGAATTTCTACAATTAATTAAAAAATACAGGCAAAGTACAACCCCATATACTACACACAGTCGACGTCAACAGTTTATATACCTCCATTGCACATAAAGGGGTCCAAGCAGTCCAAAAAATTTGATTTCAGAACTACCGTCCACCTTTGGAAATTGAATGTTGTCTTGAATTTGGTACTAAGAAAACTATTTTTTATTTCAGGACACCTTTGACATACAGGGCACAGCAATGGGCTTAATCGTGGCAGCCCCATATGCAAATGCATACATGGCAGACTTCGAGGAAACATTCATTTATCATAATGATTTGTTCAAAACTTTTTGTTCCATTTGGAAGAGATATACAAATTATATATTTAACTAGTCAGTGTAAGATTAAAAGAACAAGGCTACAGTGAACAACTTATAACAACAGCATATAATAAGGTCATGAATAAACCTGTCACATTCACAACACAGTACAGTTGTCAGTTTGAAAATATTAAATAATAATACTTACCAATACTTTCGCTGAATAAAGATCTTCATAATGTAGTATCCCAAGGTGTCAGATTTGTGGCCAAAAAAGGTATGACTTTGGGGACAACCTTATCCCCAAGTCTTTTTATAAATGAAAAACCAGAGGAGAATAGATGGACATGGTTGATTCATCCGGGCTGCCATAAATGCATGGGAACGCATAGTAAGTAACAAGACATTGCATTTCTGCCAGCTTGGTGTAAGCAATCTAAATTTTGTGCATGAGGTTACCAGACCAATACCATATACAAATACAAGACATGAAAACCACGTCCACTGAAAGAAAATAAAGCCCATATTCCATATGTACATTTATATCATCCTTTTGTTTTCAGTAGACATAAACTCATTGGACGCCACTGGCCCATTTTGACCAAAGGACATCCCATTCATAGAGCCAACATAGGCTCTTACCAGAGACTACCTAGGCAAACATTTTTAAATACTCCTAAGAAAGGAACCTTCCCCTGCCTACATTGTGCCTAGTGCAATAACATCCAGAGAGGAGATACAGGCAGACGCTACCCTATCAGGTTCCTTCACTCAGATTTTGTATCTACTTACTGAAATGCCCGTGCGGCCTTGGATATGTTGGGGAAACTACCCAGCATGTCCTGCAGAAATTAATCCAATTAATCCAATAAACCATTATTAAGATGTGTCCAAGCAGCTAAACACCTTCCAGATCGTGTTTCTTCCATGACCTAGTGTAGTGGCATCACCCAGAAAATCAACTTTGAAGTGAGATAAGGAGAAAATTAAGGAGGTGGTGATTTTAAAACTGTAGTCAAGCTCTCTTCCTCAGAAAGACCAATACATGCCTTGAATAGCCTAAAATTCCCAAACAAAATAAAACATTAAATACACCACACAAACAGCAGAAGTTGGTTATTGCCACGTCCGTAACCTGTGCAATGAAATAAAATCATTACTGAACCCGTATGATGAAAAAAAAACACAACAAAATGTATGAGTTTTGCGCATCCAACCAAACAAGAAAACACCATAAAGAGTAATAAAAAAAATCTCATTCGCCTCTACATGAAACCAATAAAAAGTAAACACGAACAACCCGCAAAAAATAAGCCCTAAAACAGCTCAATCAACAAAATAATAAAAATATTACGCCCTTAGTTGACGGCAATGCAAAATGAAGGGATTTTTCTCCCCAAATTAGTTTTTATTGTGTAGAACAAGTCAAACATAAAAAGCTATATAAATGGGATATCACTGTTTACTTCTTTAACCCCTTCTAAAAAATAAAAATTTAGTGGCTGAAGCAAGTTTTTTTGGTGGTGTAGTTTCCAAAATAGGATAATTTATTGGGTAGGGTCACTGTTCTTGTAGCTCAGGAACTTTTCAAATATATAATGTCATAAAAATCTGCCGTTTAAAAGCTCAGTGCCTCCATTTTGTTTTAATTCATGTAAGATGCTTGAGGGGTTAACAAGCTTAACAAAAGGCTGTTCTGAATAGTTTGAGGGGTGCAGTTTTAAAAATGTGGTGATTTGTATCGAATCAGAAATTTACTTAAATATTTGGAAAATCGTTGTTTGAACTAACGTCCTAATCAAATACATTAACATATAAAAAATTATGTCCGACTTATGGTTAATGTTAGTTACCAACCAATTTGGGTGATAAGACTAACTGTATGATTAGTATAACATTTAGAAATCAGAAAAATAGGACCATTTTCAAAATTATTACCAAATTTCCATTTTTGTTACAAATACGTGCAATATATTTCAACTAAAATATAGCATTACTGTGACATACAACAGGTTATGAAAAAACAGTCTAAAAAAAAAAACTTGGAAAGATAAAGCGTTCCAAAGTTATAACTGCAAATCGTGACACAGGCAGATCTGAAAAATGGGGCAGTGTCCTAGGGGTAAAAATAAACTTAGTCCTTAAGGAGTTAAATACACCATTGGCACCATCAGTCATATTCATACATGTCAGTCATATTTCACAGAAGACAATTTATACACACATGCAGGCCCGGCGCCAGGACCCGGCCAACCCGGGCAAGTGCTGGGGCCCCGGATCAATTGTACCCGAGTTCCCTGGCCATTCCGACTTCTAGTCGGGGTGCATTTAAATCCTATTACCAACCATTGTATCCCAGTGCCTTTCTACGGCGGGGAACTGCAGCCTTCCTATCATGCTCCTGCACCTGATCAATATATGCAACCACAGGGCACAAGAAGCTACAAGAAAATCAGATTCTGCCAGAGGGGTCACAAACTAGTATGTCAGTGTTCTTGGTTTACAATCCTTCATCCTGGTGGTAAATGTCCTTTAAGGGTTCACTGTAAATTGATTTGGAAAATATCAAACTAACATACTTTGTGTCCAGTTGTAATCTAATGCGGTAGAATGGCAAAGAATTGGTGAGCTAACATGCAAAACTAATATAGGGAAAGGATACCATAAGCTATTCGCCACAATAAAAAAATATAATGTACTAAAACATTTAGATTTTCACCCAAGTTGCAATAATTTATAACCCCAACAAATAAATGAATCAAATAATTTTTTGTCAAATGCAGCAAATTATTGAGTAGCCATTCTATTCTATTCTTCTATGGATAGACATTGGTTAGAGATTGAAGATTTAGCTGCACATTTATCTAGCAAAACTCTATCATCTGAATTTCTGAACACAAGCAAATAAAAGATACGTAAATGTGAATATTTGAATAACCTTCTATATACTGTAAATAATGTGGCTTCTTCATCATACAGATGCAGAATGAGTGTTAAATGTTAAAGATATTTTTGCACTTGAAATCTCGGTATTTGCTAAAAGTGAAAAGTTGGTTTCAAGCTGCATTTGTAACATTTGTCTTTTTTTAACTAGAGAGAACATGACTAATACAGTGATCTCTTCAACACCTACACACTATATAAAAATGACATTCAGGATGGTGTTTGACAGAAACGAAGAAAAATAGGATTTCATTTTACATTACTTTTCAAGTGATGCCTTAAAGATTGACGTGTAAAATGTGTTATGTGAGGAATGTATATAAATCTCCCCCAGGGGGTAGCTAGAGGTGTTGGGTAGGTCCAAATGGAGCAATAGTCGGTAAAGGCATACTACATTAAAAGTGCATTTGGACGGATTAGCCACCAGGATTGCCAATGGATTGCCCTTTTAACGGGATAGGCCATCAATATCTCATCAGTGAAGGAAAAAGCACCTGCCCCATCCCTAACAATCAGATGTTTAATCAATCAATGTCCCATGTGTGTAACTATAGACATCATCCCATAGAAGTGAAAGTTTTGGGCATCTCAATGTAGGAGGAATTACTGTCGGAACACAGATACAGATCCTATTGTGCCATAGTGATTAAAAATAAACATTAAAATATTAGTGCAAGAGAATATAGATATGTTGTAAGCACAGTATGGATGTATGTCATATGCGTTCAGACAAAAGTGAATTAAGTTGTTACTATTTGGACCGGACACATGTGACACAATTATCACAGCAGGTCCCAACTTTTTCTAGCTTTCCAGTTAAAAGTGACTGGTTCTAAGGACCCATGTGTGTATTTTCCTCATACAAATTAAGCTGGGGGGCATTTATCATGCCTTGTATGCATGAAAAAGTTGCAACTCATGCCACATGGCCATAAAATCGCTGTTTTTTCCCCCTCTCAACACTGTTTTTTGAAAAGTGGCTGTGACTGGGCGAGGTCAACCCAGCCCACTAAATTTACTACAGCCTGAGCCATGATATGGCAAGACCTTGCATATATTTAATTCACGCATATGTTTCTAAGAAAGAGATCCAAACAGCCAACCAATATGGGATCAATCACAATTATGCCTTTGTAAAAAAAAAAAAATACCTAGAGTTAATGTACCACACATATTAATATGTACATGCAGTCACTATACTGCATACACAAATCTGTAATAGCAGTCACTATAATGCAAACATAAATATGTACCTGCAGTGAATATACTGCACACATAAATCTGCACCTGCATTGTATCTACTGCACATATACTGCAGCCAAGAGGGGACCTTAATGGCATAAACTGGGACAATGTCCTCAAGAACAAATTTAAAAAGGGCATTTTTTTAAATATTCTAAAAAATGTATATAACATGAGAAGAAATAAAGGAACCCTAAGGGGCCTAAAAAAAGTAATAATACAAAACGCCATGAATCCAAAATCATTCCACTTTCTCTAAAAAAAAAAAAGGACAAATAAACAACCATTAAAATTATTGTATATACTCAAGTATAAGCCGACCCAAGTATAAGCCGAGGCCCGTAATTTTACCACAAAAACCTGGTAAAACCTATATTTTTTTTACCCGAGTATAAGCCAAGTTTGGGTTTTCAGCACATTTTTTTGTGTTGAAAAACTAGGCTTATACTCGAGTATATATGGTAGGTATCCATGTGTCCAAAAAGCCCCAATCTATCAAAATATAAAAATGCTACCCTAGCTGGTACTCGACTTCCCCTTCCTGTACCAAGACGAAAACACAAAGAAATACAGAAAAGACAAACAGAAAAATGGTCATACAGATATGTGTCAGAACCAAGAGGACAGTATATGAAGAAAAGACAAAGGGTCTCAGAAGACAAGTACTGTATATACTTGAGTAGAAGCCGACCTGAGTATAAGCTGAGACCCTTAATTTTAAGACAAAAAACTGGCAAAACCCATTGACTCGAGTATAAGCTGAGGGTGGGAAATACATTGGTCACTGCCTCCCCAGTACTGTATATAGCCAGCAAGCCCCTTGTACTATATAGCCAGCCAGACCCCTGTAGTATATAGCCTGCTAGCCCCTGGAGTATATAGACCAGTAGTGGCGAACCTATGGCACGGGTGCCAGAGGCGGCACTCACCCTTTATGTGGGCACCCGGGTCATCGCCCCAGCACACCAAACAGGACTCTAAGAATCTTCCTGTAGTTCCAAGCTATTTAAAAGATGCTGCTTTCAGTCATATTTTGATACTAACTTCGCTACTTGGGACTGTAGGAAGAGGGAGAATGAGTAGACAGGTCCGAATTATCTTTGGAGGACCTCCTGCTGGCCCCACGATTCCCTGTGTACAGAGCGACACTGGAAAGAAGCTTAAATGATGCAAATTTTCCATCTTTCTACTGTGTTGCTGTCCTCAGGAGGCCAATATGATTGAAAGTTGTTGAACAGGGAGCAATAAGTTACTGCTTTAATTTTGGTTGGCACCTCGCGATAAAGGGGGGTTTTGGGTTGTAGTTTGGGCACTCGGCCGCTAAAAGGTTTGCCATCACTGATATAGACTGTCAGCCCTCTGTAGTATATAGACTGTCAGCCCTCTGTAGTATATAGCCTGCCAGCCCCCTGTAGTATGTAGCCAGCAAAAAAAACCAAAACAGTGTACTCACATTCTGACGCCTACCTCTTCATTCCTCTTCAATTGATCGATGCTCCGTTATCTTCTACATGTCCCCGCACTGTCACAGGGATTGTGACGTCAGCCGATCGCTGACATCATAGTGTGTGCAATTGAAGCAATGTATGTAAATGGCAGATGAATTCAATTAAATGTGAATGCACCGATGGGAATACCCCTTTAAGGGTTTCCCAGAGTGTGGGTTAAGAAATGTCAGGATTAATATAATGAAGCAAAAAGGTTTCACCTCTAGAGCCCTAATGCGTGATGCCTCTCCTAAAAAGTCTAATTTCACAATCATCTAGAAGAATTACAGATAATGGCCTAGTGTTATCAAAAGAGAGGCAAACTGCACTTTGTGCAATTTGTCTCACAATTGTGCAGGTTATTGTGAAACCCGTGCTGTATAGCTTCTAATCATTCATTACAATGTGCCAGTGACATGATCAGTAAAATCCCCATATACTGCCATAATACAGAGGATAAAACAAACAACCTAGGGTTAAAGTACCTTAGGGGTTTAGAAAAATAGTAAAAAGAAATTAATAAACAAAAGTAAAAAAATTAAAAAAAACATAAAAATTCAAATCACCCCTTTCCCTAGAACTGACATTAAAACAAACAGTAAAATTCATAAACATGTTAGGTATTGCAGCATCCCAAAATGTCTGATCTATCACGATATACTATCGGATATTCCTGGCGTTTAACCCCGTAATGGAAAATTGCACCCAAATTTGAAAATGACACTTTTTTGCCATTTTGCACCAAATAAAAATGTAATAAAAAGTTATCAAAAGGGTGGACAGTCCTTAAAATTGTAGCATTGAAAATGTCATCTCATCTTTCAAAAAATTACGCCACCCACAGCTCCGTTCACTGAAGTATGAAAAAGTTATTAGTGCCAGAAGATGGCAAAATGAA
>CM033643.1:80500406-80541706 GCA_019512145.1 Engystomops pustulosus | reverse complement strand
GGCGTCCAACCCGTTACTAGCATGGTGTACCTAATAAAGTGGCCGGTGAGTGTACACTACATATGCATAACATGAATATATAAACACAGCACCATATATACTGTACACACGCTTTAAATGCACTACACATACAAATACACACACACCATATATAAGAAACACTAAAATACAGTTGCACATAAATATATACACCGATACCAATACCCTCATACCTGTACCATACTAATAATATTGCAGTAATGAATACATCACATACATACATATATACCTGCTGGCTATATACTGCACATTACTATACAGTGCCAAAAATACTGCACACTAGAGCTGCCATAAGGGAGATATAATCATCACTTACTGAATAACTGAGTAGCTATGACCTACCTCTGATCTGTCCTGGTCTTCATCTTGGTGGCTCCTCACAGGTGACTATTGTTCTTCATCAGTTACAGAACTTTGATAACTTCTCTACCCGTGACTTATTGATACAGAATTCACCACCAGATGTCTTCAGCTCCGTGATGCACATCCTGAAACTGTGCCCCTAAAAATTCCACAGTCAATTACGGTATAATGTTACATAGATAAAAACCTGTGACATGTAAATCTGCTAATTTATATATGGTGCCTACTAACTGTTATACAGCAATGACCAGGGCCACATCTGCCATGAGGGGGGGTGAAGTCCCCGCCTCAAGCAGCAGATTAGAGACCCTTTAAGAGGAGGCATTTTGCCGCCAGCAGTACGGACTCGTCAAACGCTTTTAGGCATGAATCAGCTGCCGGTGGGAGAATAGCTGCAGGGAGCACCGGGGCTGGAGATAAGTACAAGGTTCATCTTTTTATGGCTGACAGCTGTATATAAAAGTACTAGGGTGGGGGGCAGGCTGTATATTAAAATAGCATACCTCCCAACTTTTGGACGAGAGAAAGAGGGACAAAAGCCCCTCCCACTACTTTTTCTAAAAAACCATGCCCTTGTCCCCACCCCCACCAAGCAGAGTAAATAAATCCGACCTGACACAGTCCCGCACATATAAACTGCCCCTACTTTGCCCCCCCCCCATGGACTTGTTTAATGCCACCCTACTGCAAATCTGCAATCATAAAGACCCTTCTTTAAATTATCCTCTCCTTTACCATTTTTGGTTTCTTCCACTTTTTATTTATCTCCCCAAACTTACACATAATACTTACAACTATTATCTGTACTCCTACCCCCCACCCTCCTCCATGTGAGGTCCCTGTTCTCTATCCTCCTCATAAGTCGCCTCCTGTCTTCCAGCCTTCCCTGTCCTCCAGTCCCACAGGTCCCATCAACAAGAAAAAAAAATCCTCCTTCCTCCGACCTCCTTTCTTCCCCAGCCGCCCCCCTTTCCTCCAGCCTCCTCCTCCTGTCCCTCCAGCCGTCCTCCACCTGTCCCCAGCCTCCTCCTGTCCTCCAGCCTCCTCCTCCTGTCCTCTAGCAGCCTCCTCCTCTATTTTTCTCCTATAGCCTCCTGGCCCCCAGCAGCCTCCAGCCTCCTCATGTCCACCAGCCTCCTCCTGTAGCCCCCTGTCCTCCAGCCTCCACCTGTCTTCCCCAGGCCGCCTCCCCCTCCTCTTCCTCGGTCCTTCTAGCATGCCTCCCTCCTCGTCCTCCCAGCGGCACCCAGCAGCCCTCCTCCGGTCCTCAGCAGCACCCGGCAAGCCTCCCCCTGTCCTCCCTCAGCCACCCATCACCTCCCCTGTCCTCCGTCAGCACCCGTCATCCTCCCCCTGTCCCTGCGGCCGCCCACCCTGCATCCTCCTCCCGGTCCTCCGCAGCCTCCTCCTGTCCTCCAGCAGCGACCCAGCCAGGCCTCATTCTTCCTCGGCAGCAACCACAGCCCTCATCCTGTCTCCGGCAATCACACCAGCTCTCCTCCTGTCCTCCAGCAGCCCCCTCCTCTCCTACACACTCAGCACCCCACACAGCCTCCTCCAGCCTCCCAGCAGCACCCAGCAGCCCCCCCCGGTCCCTCCAGCAGCCACACCCACAGCCTCCTCCGTCCTCCCAGCAGCACCAGCACCTCTTTCCTCCCCGTCCTCCATTCCAGCATCACCCAGCCAGCCTCCTCCGGCCTGCCCTCCCCCTCCTGTCCTCCAGCCTCCCCATCACCCTCCTTCTGTTCCTCACCCCGGCATCACCAGCAGCCTCATCCTGTCCTCCGTCAGCACCCCCAGCAGCCTCCTCTTCTGTCCTCAGCCTCCTCCTCCCCTCCTCCTCTCCTCCCAGCACCCCACAGACAGCCTCCAACAAGCCTCCTCCCAGCACCCAGCATCCTCCTCCGGTCGTCCACGCAAGCCCCGCCGCATCCCCTGTCCTCCATCAGCACACAGCATCCTCCTCACGGTCCCACCCTCCAGCAGCACCCAGCATCTTCCCAGCGGTCCTCCAGCCGCACCCCAGCCCCTCCTGTCCCTCCGCAGCACCCATCAGGCCTCCTTCTCCATTCTCCTGCAGCACCCATCACGCCTCTTCCTGTACTCTCCAGCAGCACCCAGCAGCCTCCTTTCTGTCCTCCAGCAGCACCCAGCGCCTCCTCCCTGTACCCCCCAGCACCCACAGCCTCCTCCTGTCCTCCAGCAGCACCCTCAGCCTCTCCGGACTCCTCCGCAGCACCACGCAGCCTCACTCCTGTCCTCCAGCACACCATCCAGGCCTCCTCCTGTACTCCAGACACCAGCACCTCAGCAGCTTTCCTGTCCTCCAACATCCCCCACAGCCTCCGCCAGGTTAGCTCCGCCCGCCCTGGCGTCCTCCTCCCTGTACCTCTAGCCACCCCTGTCCTCTCCTGTCGCCTCCAGCCCCCTCTGTCCCTCCTCCTCATGTAGCCCTCCAGGCCCCCCCCCCCCTCCTCCTGTAGCCCTGGCCCCCCCCTGTCCCTCCTCCTGTATCCTTTCCAGCACCCCTTCTCCTCCTCCTCCTCCTGTAGCCCCCATCCCCTGCCTCCTCCTACTGTAGCATCCACCCCCTTCCTCTTCCTCTTCTGTTTCCCCCGCCCCCCTGTCCTTCTCCTGTAGCCTCCACCCCCCCTCGGTCCTACTCCTGTAGCCCTCCAGTCCCCCCTGTCCTCCTCCTGTAAGGCTCCTCCATTTCACCCCCCTCTTTCCTCCTCCTGTAAGCCTCCAGCCCCCCTGTCCCTCTTTCCTTTGCCCCAGACCCCCCTGGTCCCATCAGCTCTTCCTGAACAAGGCTCATTCAGCTTCTCCTGGGGCTGGGTCTGAAATGAACTCACATCGGAAAGTGGACGGGGCCATGGATCACTTTCTCTCCCGCCCTGGGACGGTTTGGGATGTATTGAATATGTGCTGGCATTTTTTTTATTTTAAAGAGATGGGTGGCAGGCTGGTTGCTAATACGTAGAGGGAGGCTATCGCCTATACTGGTGTCGCAAGTCTGTGTGTAATTGGGAGGCAGGCTGTGTGTAACTGGATGTGGGGCAGGCTGTGTGATACTCACTGCCGGCAGGATTGTGTATACTGGAGGTGTGCAGCTTGCTGTACTGGGGGGAAGCCTGCGTAATACTGTGGGGACAGAAGTCCGTTTGCTATACCTGGGGGGCTATGTGTGCTGGGGGTTGCGTACTCTTATCACTGTCTCTGTGGAATCTTATAAGATAGGGGCTAGATTTTAATTAAACTTTTAATTAAATGGTAGTACTGTATAGATTAAATTTGTGGGGGGGGGGGGCACACTAAACACGTATATTAGGGCTGTTATAAATACTTTGGGAAACTTAAAATAAATGTGTGCGCATATAATTGAGCAGGGTCATTGCATGTAGTTCATCAGGTGGTTCTGGTATATATATAATGTTGGGAGCTGTGATTACTATAACTTATTCTGGGGATACAAAGATGCTTTATTGGGTAATTGTTGTTCAGCCTTTTTGTTGTGAGGATATATATATTAGGCACTTTTAATTGTAGTGAATTTTTATGGGTGCAGTGTGGAGTTGTGCTACATCAGCTGAAGCTGACAGCTGAAGTAAGTACTAGGGTGGGGGGCAGGCTGTATATTAAAATAGCATACCTCCCAACTTTTGGACGAGAGAAAGAGGGACAAAAGCCCCTCCCACTTTTTCTAAACCACGCCCATTGTCCCACCCACAAGCATAGTATAATATCGACCTTGACAGTCCGCACATAGTAAAATGCCCCTTACTTTGCCCCCCCCCCATGGACTTGTTTAATACCCCCTAATGCAAATCTGCAACATATAAGACCCTTCTTTAATATTATCCTCTCTTTACATTTGGTTTTCCACTTTTATTTATCTCCCCAAACTTACACATAATATTATCTGTACTCCTACCCCCAACCCTCCTCACATGGTGAGGTCCCTGTTCTCTATCCTCCTCATAAAGTAGCCTCCTGTCTTCCAGCCTTCTCCTGTCCTCCAGTCCCACAGTCCCCTCCTCCTGTAGCCTCCAGCCACCCCTGTCCTCTTCCTTTGCCCCAGACCCCCTGTCCCCTCAGTCTCTTACCTGAAGTCATTCAGCTTCTCCTGGGCTGGAGTCTGAATGACTCAAATCGGGAAAAGTGGACGGGCCTGGGACATTCTCTCAGCCGCCCGTGGCAGCGTGACAGAGCCCATAAAACGGGACTGTCACGCTGAAACCGGGACGGTTGGGAGGTATGAAATAGTGTGGGCATGTTGTTTATTAAAGTAGTGGGGGCAGGCTGTGTATACTTAGGGAGGGAGGCTATGTATACTGGTGGGGCAGGCTGTGTGTATTGGGAGGCAGGCTGTGTGTACTGGATGTGGGCAGGCTGTGTGTACTGGGCGGCAGGTTGTGTATACTGGAGGTGGCAGGCTGTGTGTACTGGGGGGAGCCGTTGTATACTGGGGGGCTATGTGGTGCTGGGGTTGGCGTAGCTCTATATACTGTCTCTGTGGGAATCTTTATATATAGGGGCTAGATTTTAATTAAACTTTTAATTAAATGGAGTACTGTATATCATTAAATTTGGGAGTAAGTATATGAGGGCTGTTATAAATAAATTTGGGAAACTTAAATAAATAGGGTGCGCATATAAATTAGCAGGGTAATGTAGTTCAGGGGGTGTGGTATATATAATAAATTGTGGGAGCTGTAGATACTATAAATTATTCTGGGGAATACAAGAGATGCTTTATGTGGGGAATTGTGTGTTCAGTTGTGTTGTGAGGATAATATATATTAGGAACATTTTATTGTAAGTGACTGTGGATTTTTTATGGGTGCAGTGTGGAGTTGTGCTACATGGAGCTGAAGTCATTTGAGTGTGAATTCAGCAGAGATAATCCATGGCCTGGAGAAATCATAAGTCCTCTTTCTGACGGAACAGATCATCACCTGTAAGGTACTAGATGTCACTAATGTCTGTGTCTAATGACTGACTACTAGTGTGTGTGGTAGCATTATTGGGCCCCGGGGGCAGCATTTTCAATTTTCGCATCAGGCAGCAAAAAGTTTATTTTCCTCCCATCAATTAATATTTAGCAACGCAGTACCCCATTCATTTAGTTTCAACAAAGTTTTATTCAATGAAATAAACAAGAAAGTGCCTTACAGTCAAACAGGCTAACAGAAACCCCTTGCAGGGAGAACATTATGGGGCAGATTTATCAAGCAGTCTGAGAGTCAGAATATTTCCAATTGCCCATGGCAACCAATCACAGCTCCCCTTTAAAATATTGATGAGCACTGGTGAAATGAAAGCTGAGCTGTGATTGGTTGCCATGGACAACTGGAAATATTCTGACTTTCAGACTGCTTGATAAATCTGCCCCTATATGTCAGTTTTGCTAGATACATATCCAATTAGTGTCATAATAAACAGTTAAAAGGGAATGGAAGGACAAAGGGGAAGGGGGGTATTCCACAGGTGGAAAAGAAGTACGATATATAAAAATGTGTTGCAATATTGGTATTGGTCTAGTCATTATTGAGATCAGTTGTAATTAAAGGTGGTGAAGGTCCATGTCACCTCAAAAGGAGCGTTATGGACATAATGGGGCAGATTTACTTACCCGGTCCATTCGCGATCCAGCGGCGCGTTTTTCTGCGCTGGATTCGGGTCCGGCCGGGATTTATTAAGGCAGTTCCTCCGCCATCCACCAGGTGGCGCTGCTGCGCTGAAGAGCATCGGAATGCACTGGAATACACCGAGCCGGGCTGAGTTTTTTTAAATGCGGCGTTTTTTCCGAATCCGTCGGGTTTTCGTTCAGCTACGCCCCCTGATTTCCGTCGCGTGCATGCCGGCGCCGATGCGCCACAATCCGAACGCATGCGCCAAAATCCCGGGGCAATTCAGGGAAAATCGGCGCAAATCGGAAATATTCGGGTAACAAGTCGGGAAAACGCGAATCGGGCCCTTAGTAAATGACCCCCAATGTTAAGGTTCTCTCAAGAGTGGGAGATCTCTGCGAGGTAATTCAAGGTGCCCATATTCCTTCGAATAGTGCATAGGTGTCTGTTCTGGTCGCCTCTATCCTCTCAAACAGCATCAATAGGTTAATCCTGTTTTTGACCGCTGTAAAGGACAGCTCCGGTGATTTCCATTTTGCGCTATAAATTGTAGCTTGTTCTTAACCTTCCCAGGTTTGTCTCCCAAAAGGAGTACCGCTGGTGTTACTGGGGTCGTGTTACCCAGTAAGGAGCGGATTAGGGATTTGACTTTGTTCCAGAGGGAGGAAACCACTGGGCAATGCCACCAGATATGGGCCATGTCAGCCTAGAGCAGTGATGGCGAACCTTTTTGAGACCGAGTGCCCAAATTACAACAAAAACCCACGTATTTAAAGCAAAGTGCCAACACAGCAATTTAAGCAGTAACTCGCTGTTCTACCACAAATTCAAAAGAAGGACCTCCATCAATAAACTGCCCTTGCCCTCACCCTTTCACTCTTTCTAAAGTCCGAAGAAGCTGAGCATATTCCTTCGAATAGTGCATAGGTGTCTGTTCTGGTCGCCTCTATCCTCTCAAACAGCATCAATAGGTCAATCCCGTTTTTGACCACTGTAAAGGACAGCTCCGGTGATTTCCATTTTGCGCTATAAATTGTAGCTTGTTCTTAACCTTCCCAGGTTTGTCTCCCAAAAGGAGTACCGCTGGTGTTACTGGGGTCGTGTTACCCAGTAAGGAGCGGATTAGGGATTTGACTTTGTTCCAGAGGGAGGCAACCACTGGGCTATGCCACCAGATATGGGCCATGTCGGCCTAGAGCATTACAACCCCAAAAGCAGTTAGTGGGGAGGTAGGGGTACATATTGGTGAGGCAGGAGGTCACATAATAATTCCTGTGCAGTAGCCTAAGTGAGGTCACTGTCAGCAAGACCTATTGGTTTCCTTTTGCTAAGGTGGCGCAGAAGTGTCTTAACCTCTATAAAGAGAATAGGCAGCCTAAATCTACCTGCAATTGCTCCATAAAGTTCGATTTGATGTCCGGGTGTGGAGCATTGAAGATAGAATATAAAAGTGAGATCGTCCTTTTGCCAAGTGGGTCGTTTATACATATGTTTTCAAATGCTGTTCTGGAGGCTGCTAATATTATATATTTCAAATTTCATTAAAAACAGTAATGATCCATAGAAAAAGTCAATTCTGAAATCTCCTTGAAAATAAGCAAAACCAATTTACAGCCATTACAGTTCACCAATTCCCCCAAGTTTTACAAAGTAATTCACCGGCACATAATTTTTTGTTTCTATGGCTCAAGTTCATAACTTTACAGTTATATACTGTACATTAAACTTCATTAGCCATCAAGCTAAGAAGTACAATTTGGAAGTGGTAGGTTTCCTTTAAGTGCATTAAGATATCATCGCAAACAAATCCCTTAAATATTTTCCCCACAACTGAAGTTAAACTTACTTGTCAGTAGTTTCTAGTATACATTTTGATCCTTTTTCAAATATTGGCACCAGATTTGCTATGTGCCGGTTCTATGGAACAGAACCTGTCCTTAAGGAATTTTCTATATGTGCCGGTTCTATGGAACAGAACCTGTCCTTAAGGAATTTTCTAAATATTAAAAATAAAGGCCTTAATTGGTTTTAAGGTGGTTCTGCTCTTATTCCTGGGTTAAATTGCTGATATTAAATAGAGGATTTACATTGTACTGTCATCAGCCGTATGAGTTTCCTGGGTAAAAAGAGTTGAGAAGGCGACATTCAACATATTGGCCTTTCCCCAGCTCCCTCCACCATGACACATAGGTATAATCCTCAAAGGGCCCACATATTCAGTTTTTAGTTTTTTATTATTTATATATTTGAAGCCTGCCGGATTCAGTGCTACACTCAAAATGAGATAGCTGCTGTAGGAGAATGAGAGAAGGTAAGTACCTGTGTATATTTTATTTTTCTTTACTATGCATGTGCTGGGGCAATGTGGCCTGGGTGCCCACAAAGAGTGCCCTGAGTGCCACCTCTGGCACCCGTGCCATAGGTTCGCCATCACTGGCCTAGAGCATTACAGCCCCAAAAGCAGTTAGTGGGGAGGTAGGGGTACATATTGGTGAGGCAGGAGGTCACATAATAATTCCTGTGCAGTAGCCTAAGTGAGGTCACTGTCAGCAAGACTATTGGTTTCCTTTTGCTAAGGTGGCGCAGCAGTGTCTTAACCTCTATAAAGAGAATAGGCAGCCTAAATCTACCTGCAATTGCTCCATAAAGTTCGATTTGATGTCCGGCTGTGGAGCATTGAAGATAGAATATAAAAGTGAGATCGTCCTTTTGCTAAGTGGGTCGTTTATACATATGTTTTCAAATGCTGTTCTGGAGGCTGAGGTTGTGTCTTGGGGTATGGTGCTTACAAAATGTAGAAGTTGGTTAAGTCTGAAGAATTCAGAGGAGGTGACTTCATATTTAGTGATGATCTCATTACAAAATAGAAGTACCCCATTAATTTATATGTAACCCTGAACCCCATCATTTATTAAAGTAGCAGAGCAGCCCCCCCACCAATCTATATGTAATCTGTACTGTCCCTACTTATTAATATGTAACATAGCAGCTCCTCTTACTAATTAATTTAGTACATCAGCATAGGCTGACAGTGCTAATACTCTGCAATACATCAGTACTGCAGGGTATTTTAATGAACAAGCGATCAAATGATTGCTTAGTGGAACAAGTAAAAAAAAAAAGTGAAAAAAAAAAAGTTTTACATAAAAATAAATGAATCAAAAAGCCCCCAGAGCCCTATTACATATTACACTTACATATACAATAAAAAAGTGAATATCACCATAAAAACCCCACATATGTAGTATCGCCATGTCCGTTATGACCCGTACAATTAAACACAATCATTATTATACCTGAACGATGAACACCGTAAAAAAAATTTAAAAAAAACACCAAAAATTATTTTTACCTATATAAAAAATAAAATGAAATAAAAAGGAATAAAAAAAAATATATAAATACACACATGGTAGTGTTGTAAATCACAACACGTCCTGCAAAACAGAAGCTCTCATTCAGCTATATAGACTAAAAACTAAGAGAGTTATGCTACTTGGAAAATGATGCAAAACTTGATGGTGATACAAAAATTATAGATTTTTTTCCCCCTTATGAGGTTTTAGTGTACAAAATCATTAAAACTTCACCTCAAAAGTGAGAAATTGCAAAACAAATTTTGAGAGGGGTTTTCATTTTTTATCCTTTGCAAAGTGTAAATTTTGGGGCTAAATGAACATATTACCGACCATTTTAAATTTCACCTCCATTTTATTTTAATTGCTATGAGATCTATTACTACTAGATCTCAAGGGGTTAACAATCTTTCTAAAAGCAGTTTGAGGGGTGCAGATTTGAAAATGGATTGATATATAGGGGGTTTCTAATATTATATATTTCAAATTTCATTAAAAACAGTAATGATCCATAATAAAAAGAAAGTCAATTCCTGAATCTCCTTTGAAATAAAGCAAAACCATTTACAGCCATTACAGTTCACACATTTCCCCCCCGGTTTTACAAGTAATTCACCACAGCACTAATTTTTTGTTTCTTCTATGGCCAAGTTCGTAACTTTACAGTTTATCATACGTACATTATAACTTCATGATACCTGTCTCGTGCACTCCAATCCTCCTATGCCAAATCCCTCTGCCTCAGTATTACTTTACAGGCTTATTATCATCCTGCAAATAGTTAGATATCTACTGTTTAAACCTTCTATGACGTTTTTATTGTAAAATATTAAAAGAAGCGGGGCCCATACTGTCCCCTGGCAACCCCTCTGGTCTTCACCAGTAATCTGGAGAATGTCGTTTGACAAAAACCCCCTGGTTGCAGAATTCTCGTTTAATGTACCTTAACTATTTATAGTGGAATGCACATGTAATCAAATGCCTTCTAAAAACGAGTAGCTTACAACATCCACAGCCTCCCCCATATCAATCTATAAACTGGCCTTACTCACGAACCAATCAATTCGAGCTGACACAATGATCCCATAAACCCAGCTGATCTCCGGTTATACAGGTTAAGTGAGAACACGTCCACTTCCAAATACTACTTGTAAGCTTCAAATACCGTGCACCAGCTCAGTTGAGACTGGTGCACGGAGCTATCTTCGTTATTTTCATAAACCTGTAATGCTTTTAAGACATTGTATCTTTATATACAAGCGGCTTCGAAGCACGAGGGGTGTATGTGCTCGGTGCAACACTAGCGCGCGGGCCGCCGCACACGATGTAACAGTCACACAGAGCTCTCCGTTCAGGACACATGGTGCACCGGGCGCGTACCACCTGTTGCCGAGCTGCTTCCGTCTCATCAAAGATTCTTAATTGTTTCTGAACATTCACACGGTTTCGTAACATGACCAAAGAAAGTTTCCCAGCCCACTCAAGCGCTGATCTGGGCCAGGTATTTTTCAAGCTTGCTTTTGAGCCTCTTTGAATGGTAGTGCACTTCATTTAAGTGCCTTCCATATGATACATAGCTACCACATCACCCTTCAATATTTTTCCCCACCAACTACACTCTGAGAGTCTCATTACATGTTAAGTGTTTCTGACCTTTCCTTGTTTCAAATATTGGCACAGATTTGGATATTGTGCGGTCTTGGCTAAAGAACCTGTCTTAAGTAATTTTCTAAATATTAAAAATAAATGCCTTAATTGGTTGTTTCGTAGTAGGTTGTTCTCTCTTATTCCTGAGTTTAAATTGCTGATATTAAATAGAGGATTTACATTGTAACTGTCATCAGCCTCGATGATTTCTGGGTAAAAGAGTTGAAAGCGACATTCAAACATATTGGCCTTTCCCAGCTCCCTTCCACCTTACACCGGGTATAATCCTCAAGGGCCCACTATCCAGTTTTTAGTTTTTTTTAATTATTTATAGATTTGAAGCCTGCCGGATCAGTGCTACACTCAAATGAGATAGCTGCTGATAGGAGAATGAGAGAAGTTAGTACCTGTGTAATTTTATTTTTCTTTACTATGGCGAGTCAAATCAACCACCCAAATTATGATGAGGATCTGCTGTGGGGCACCGTAAATGAAAGCAACCTCTAGAGTCGGTATGGGGCCCAGTATTCAATGGAAGCGTGCTGAAGGTAATTCCTTGGGGAGGGCTCCTGTATGAAGAGGCTAATTTGGGGCGAGCCCATAGAAGGAAGCGCACTGTTGATGGGGTAATAGTAGCAGGGGCGCAGCTGGTGGTCACAGTATTAAGGGGGCCACAATTTGACAGGGAGTCTGGGGGACCACAATGTGATGGGTGATGGCAAGTGTAGGTGCCGTGCAAAAGGCGTGGCTGAGGCAAAAAAATTGCTTGGGGTGTTCTTTCATTTTCCCATGAATGTAAGGGAATGTATTGGTCTGCATTAAAAAGTGGGATTGTTAAGCATTTTTAAACCTTAGCTTAGTATGTAACATTACGGTATAATTTCAGATACCGAATTGCATACTTTTTTTTTAAGCTAACATGAATCCCATACTGTTATACTAAGCCAATTTGCATTCTCAGCTCATCGTCTATATGGAAGTTCCCATGGTAACTCTTCTAAATGGGACATATACTGACCAGCAAAAAGTTTACGTAAATGAACTTCTAGCCTCAAAAAACTATTACATGATTTTAAAACAAAAAACAAGCTGTTTCCTATGTTATGTGTGTTACCTCGCGGCTATGTATATAGTTGTAAGGTCAGTAACATAACTGTCTCTTCTACAGTGTCTCTCTTGGTGTTTTACGTTCAAATATTAATTCACAGTGCGTTGCAAAGTAAAATACATGTAAGTCAAGGGAAAATTACAACTTATGTATTGGTATCTGCCATGGCATGTCATTAAAGAGGACCTTTCACACCTCCTACATGTGGAGAGGGTATACCATCCTTAGGGTCTGCCACACAGATTCATTAGCACTTTGGACTTAATCTGTTCTAGCCCCATGTTTGCGGAGATATCGTCCAGGTATCTACCATTGTAATCCTGTGTTGTGTCATGAGGAGGGTTTGGAGCCTGGGGCTTGTGGGTTATTTAATCTTCTCGTCATACAGTCCAATCAGCAGGCAATGTTAGAGAACTGACTATACACAGTATGAGCTGTGATTTTTGTTTACTCTCTAAATTCTATTTGGTTTAACACACATCTGCTAATATTCTGTTGACATTGGTGTTTCAGTTACTAAGGGTCCCAGGACCGTCACAAACGTTGCATAGTCCGGCGATTACCGTTTTACGCTGCATTAAGAAAGGTGATTGTGACGCAATGTTATCGGATTTTGGCGCAATTGCACGGCTTTAATGCGACACAATCGGGGGTGGGCCGTCAGATTATCCGACTGATTCGACTGAGCGCGGGATTTAAACAATTTGAATTTAGTGGTCCCAAGCCATGCACTTACAAAGCACCGGGAAGAAGATGGTGACTCCGGCGGAACCTTAGTCGGGGAAGCGACCCAAGCAGGGAAATCCAGTGCATGTTCTTAGTGAATCGCGCTGGAATAGTCATATGTGACAAACACACTACAGTGGGGATCGCGCAAGGGCGGTCAGTAGTGTGCGCCCATTGTGTTTTACACTCCTATACATAACGCAATATGTAAACTCAACGCAATGTTACCGGCAAAAGCATGTAAACATAAAACTTGATGTAAAAGTATTTACATTACATTTACACAAACAAACATGAAATTACATATGTTTGCGCTTACATTACTTTGCATTTAATTTATGTTTGCAGATACATTTATGTGCTGCGTGCGTTTGTTACGTGTATGTGGTGCTTGGGTCCACATAAACATCGAGTTTATGTGGCGTTTGCCATTTACAGTTGTTTTACCTGCATTTGCTTGCATTTGCACTTATGGTTATGTTGCGTTTTGTCAAGATTATATGAGCATTTGCGACACATTAGGTTTCTGATTACATACAATTTGCCTTTACTTTGCTTTGACATGACAGTGCATTGTGTTTAAGTGGCAGAGTTGATGTGCCATTTGTGTACATTGTCATTTGCATTTGTTTACACCTACATAAGGTTTTTTTTACGTCCCCGGGTGGGGCATTTGCATCGCGCTTTCCCTTTACACACGTGTTTGTTCATTCAAATCGCGTTTAGATTTTGTGGCGTTTGGGCCATGTTTGTAGTTTCCTTTTTGGCGTTACTTGCAATCCAGATTGCGCTTTTTTTTTGCTATGTGCATTGGGTTTAAAACTCGTGTTGGCATTTGCTTTCACGTGGCGTTTGCATTGGCATATATGTTTTGACATTTATATTGGCATTATTGTGGTCATTTTACGTTGACTTTATGTGGTTCTTGTGTCCAATCTGCGTTTATGTGGTGTTTGCAGAATTGGCCCACCCGAAGGCTTGTTGGGGTGTGGTCTCACCCGGCTAGTATGATGTATTTATATATCATGTCCTTATATTGTTACTTATTTATTTAGGCAAATGCCATTTGGCCGCAGCAGTACGATTTTAAGATTCTTCAAGTTCGGATCCATCTCAGGTTTATATACAACTTTTAAAAACATCTAGTGGTTAAATACGTTCAGTTTTGATCATAAAGACCTTGCTCCAGAGGAGGAAGAATGTTTTCCTTCCAAAATCCCAGCTATAACTCTTGAAAGACCTTGCCCAGCTAACCGCAATCATCAAAGACAAAAGTCTCTTTATTGCAAAAATATTTGATGTAAAAAGTCTTTTTTTTATTCACAGAACGGATACTCCATTATTCATCTATTGCGGGCCAGTTTTTTAATTTTCATACCACTAAAACCTCCTATATTATAATCCCTACTACCCTCTACTCCTCTGCTCCCCTCTCGACGTCGTACACATGATTATAATGGTCAAATTCTGGGATGATTTCTCTGCAACGTGGTGGCCATACAGAAAATTTCAAAGTTTTCCCCTGATCCGTAAGGGATGGTATGTTAACTTCTTTAAGTGATATCTATAAAAGAAATCTTGTTCTAAGATCAGGAACAATATGTCGGTTTTCTCCAAAACACTGCACAACGTCATGGCCTGCGACAACTTGTACAGGTGTAGTGCCGTTTCTGGGAGAAAGCAGTTTGTATCTCATTTCCTGAACTCCTATTGACATTCATGGTTTTGTGACAAGATACATATTAATCTTAAGACTCATGTATAATTGAAATGGAAAACTTTGATTAGAATTGTGCCTATAAATGTTTCCCCATCATTAATTTGAATGTTTATTGATAAAACTTTTTTATCGACCATCTATATTCCGCAGTTAACTTGCTTTCTTCTTTTAGAATTGGGTTTGTTAATTTTTTTCCATGCCCCTGTGATATTCTCTTGAGTGTTAATCCTATCATGAAAAATTTATCCGTATAATCAATGCATCCTGGAGTCTTTAGATTTCTCCAGCACCTGTCAATGGGAGATATCTGACACTGCCTATGTGTTAAAGGCAGTGACAGATCACCTCCAATACTGCCATCTACTGCAATGCAGTAGTATTGCATTTGATGGTAGTAATAACCTGACTTGATCGGTTTAAAGTACCCGATGAGTTTCTATACATACAGTCACACAAAAAAGTAAAAACGACCTTAAACTTTCAAATCATCCCTTTCCCTAGATTAAAATAACAAAAGATGCCAAAAACATAAAAATGTAATGACACGTGAAGGATAATATAATCTCAAAATTGTAAAAGAGACATATATTTGAACACTATAGAAGGCTGGAACCACAAATCCCACAAGAGACCTGTTCAAATTCGTTTTTTCACCAATTTCACTGCATTTGGAATTTTTTTTTCTGCTTCCCAGTACACAGCATGGAATAAATACCCCCACTAAGAAGTACAATTTGTTACTTAGAAAATAAGCCTTCATGCAGCTCTATGCATGGTAAAATGAAAATGTTATAGTCAGGGAGCAAAAATTTACAAAAAAATGCTGCATCCTTAACTCCTTCGTGCACTTGGATGTAATATTAAGTTCCTGCAGGAAGATACTTCCTGTACAGGGACATTCTATTGTGTCCCACTTCTTCTTCTCACAAAAAGAACCAATACCAGAAGCAGGGGCTGTCAGCTGTATATTATATTAAACAATATATCAAGCATGACCGCGATGTGTAAGGGTCTTCACCCTACGGATCAAAACTCCTGTGCCGCTTACTGAGGATCCGATCCTCTTCTGAGCTGCCCCGAGGTCTGCCAAGTGCCCCCGGGCTGCCCGATGTCTCAACTTAGAATCCCCGGAAAGACTTACTGTAACTGCTGAGCATGCAATGAGCCTTGGATACAGTGTATTGGACTGAACCAACGACAGAGCATCACCACCGGTCCAACTTTAAGTTCGTAAGTAAAAAAGTTTAAAACAGTAAAAGGTTTAAAACATTACATATTAAAATAAAAAATAAAATATAAGCCCACATTTTGGTATTTGCAAAAAAAACAGCCCAAATACAATGCTCCCAAGCGTCAGCGGGACGAAAACTGCAGGAACGCTAAGCCCAAAACTATTACACATAATATTTATCGTACTCCTGTCCACTCCAAACCCTCCCACATGGTGAAATGGGTCCCTGTTCTATAGTGTCCCTCATAAAGAAGACTCATGTCTTCGCCAGCCTTCTGTTCCTGTTCCTCCAAGTACCACAGTCCCCTCAAGAATCCTTTCCGTCCTCCGACATCATTTCTGTCCCCAAGCTCCACCTGTCCTCACAACCTCCTCCTACCTGTCCTGACAGCATCACTCCACTGTCCTTCCATGCCTCCCCACATGTGTCCTACCAGCCTCCTCCACTGTCCCAGCGCCTCCTACTCTAGTCCTTTAGCAGCCTCTCCCTATTTTTTCTCTATAGCTTCCTGGCCCCCCAGCAGCCTCCAGCCTCCCATTGTCCATCAGCCTCTCCGTAGCCCCCAGTCCTCCCAGCCTCCACCTGTCCCCCAGCCGCCTCCATCATCTTGGTCCTTCTAGCAGCTCTCTATGTCCTACAGCAGAACCCAGCGCCTCCCAGATGCCCTCCGGCATGCACCCAGCCGCCTCCCCCTGTCCTCCGGCAGCTACCAGCGCTCCACGTCTTCCTGGCAGACCGGCAACCATTCCCCATGTCCTCCGGCAGGACCCGGCAGTCTCCCTGGCATGCGGCAGGCACCCGGAGTCTCCCCTGTCTGCCGCCACGCAACCTCGGGCAGTCATCCTCCCTGTCCTGCGGCCGACCCGGACAGTCTCCCCCGTCTGTCGCAGACACCCGGCAGCACCTCCTCCGGTCCTCCGGCGCCTCCTCCGCCCCCAGACAGCACCCAGCAGGCCTTCTTCTGTCTCCGGCAGAACCCAGGCAGCTCATCATGTCTCCGGCGCACCCAGACAGCTTCTCCTGTCCTCAGCAGCCGAATCCTCTCCTTACAGCAGCACCCACAGCCTCCCAACCCTACAGACAGCAACCAGCAGCTCCTCCGGTCCTCCAGCAGCACGCCAACAGACTCCAACTGGCCTCCAGCAGCACACCAGGCAGCCCTCCTCCGGTCCTCAAGCAGCACCAGCAGCTTCCTACGGTCAGTCCAGAGCAGCACCAGCAGCCTCATCCGGCAGCCTACCTCCTGTACTCCAGCAAGAACCCGAGCAGCCTCATATGTTCTCCGGCAGCACCCAGCAGCATTCGATCCTGTCCTCCGGCGAGCACACAGCATGCCCCTCCTGTCCTCCAGCAGCCTACCATCCTCTACTCCAAGCAGCACCAAAAGCCTCCTCCAGCAGAACCCAGCAGCCATCATCGGTCCTCCAGAGCACCCAGCAGCATCACTGTCCTCCAGCAGCAACAGCAGCCCTCCTCCGGTCCCCATGCAGCACCAGCAGCTTCCTCTTTCCTCCAGCGCACCAGCAGCCTCCTCCGGTCTCCAGCAACCCCAGGCGCCTCCTCCATTCCTTGCAGACAACCAGCAGTCCTACGTGAGCTCCAGCAGCACCAGCAAACCTCCTTCTGTCCTCAGCAGCCACCAGCCGCCTCCTTTGTCCTCCAGCCCAGCTCCTCCTGTCTCCAGCAGCCACCGCGGCAGCTCCTCTGACTCCAGCAGCACCCAGCAGGCATCCTCAGGCCGCAGAACCAGCTAGCCTCTATCGGTCCTCACCAGCAGGCGCTCCTCCTGTCCTCAGCAGAGAAATCAGCAGCGCTCCTTCCGGTCGCTGTCCAGGCCGCAACCCAAGCAGCCTATCTCCTGTTGCTCCACACCCCCAGCAGCCTCCTCCTGTAGCCTCCAGCCATCTGTCCTCCTCCGTAGCGGCTCATAGCCCTCATGTCCCTCCGCTCCTGTGCGCTCAGCGCCCCCTGTCTCATCCTCCTGTAGGCCTCCAGCCCCCCCCCTGCCCTCCTACTGTTAGCGCTCTAGGCGCCCCTGCCTCCTCATGTAGCTTCAGCCCCCCTGTCTCCTGTAGCATCCAGCCCCCCTTGGCCTCCTCCTGTAGCCTCCAGCCCACTGTCCTACCTGAAGCCTCCGCCCCCCCGTCCTTTCCTGTGCACCATAGCTGTCCCCTGTACTGTGGCCGTATCCTCCAGCCCCCACTGTCCTACTCCTGTAGCCTCCAGCCCCCCTGTCCTCCTATGGTAGCCTCCAGACACCCCTGTCTGGCCTTCTTGATCGGCGTGTCCAGGCACCCCCTGTCTCTTCCTTTGCCCAGCCCCCTGTCCCGCCTCGTCTCTTACCGAAGTGACATTCAAGACTCTCTGCGGCTGGAGTCTGAATGATCTAAATCGGGAAAATGTGTGGACGGGCCGGGACATATCTCTCAGCCGCCCGTAGGCAGAGTGACAGAGCCCATAAAACGGGACTGTCACGCGAAACCGGGTACGGTTGGGTGGGTATGAAATGGATGGGCATGTTGTTATTAAATAGTATGTGGGGGCCGGCGTAGTGATATGGAGTGAGCGGAGGCCTCTGTATATGGTGGGGCAGGCTGTTGTGTATGGGAGGCAAGGCTGTGGATGTAATGGATTGTGGGCCGGTGTGATGTGTGTCATGGGCGGCTGGTTGTGATACTGGACTGTTCTCGTGTGCTTCTGTGTGGCAGGCGTGTGTACTGGGGGGGAAGACGTTTATAGGGGGGATATGTGGTGCTGGGTGGCGTAGTCTATATACTGTCTCTGTCGGGAATTCTTTATATTATAGGGTGCTAGAGTTTTAATTGAAACTTTAATAAATGGAGTACTGTATTATATTAAATTTGGGATGTTCAGATAGATGAGGGCTGTTATAAATAAATGTGGGAACTTAAATAAATAGGGTGCGCCTAGAATTGTCAGGTGGACTGGAGTCAGGGGGATGTGGGTTTTCTTAATTTATAAATAAATTGGTGGGTAGCTTGTAGATACGATAAATATTCTGGGGAGATCAAGAGATGATGTATGTGGTGGGATTTGTTATGGTTCAGTTGTGTTGTGAGGATAATGATATATTGAGGAACATTTTTATGTAAGTGATTCGGGATTTTTTATGGGTGCAGTGTGGAGTTGTGCTAATGGAGCTGAAGTCATTGAGTGTGAAGTCAGCAGAGATAATCCTATGGCCTGGAGAAATCTAAGTCCTCCTTTCTGACGGAACATGATCACCCCTGCAACTGTAAGGTAATAGATGCATATGTCTGGGTCTAATGACTGACTACTAGTGTGTGAGGTTCGCATCATTGGGAGCCGGGGGCAGCATTTCAATTTTCGCATAAGGCAGACAAAACGTTTATTTTCCCCCATCAATTAATATTGCAACGCAGTACACCATTCATTTTAGTTTTCAACGTAAAGTTTTATTCAATAAATAAACAGAACGTGGCCTTACAGTAAACAGGCTACAGAAACACCTTTGCCGGGAGATACCTTATGGGGCAGATTTTCAAGCAGTCTGAGAGTCAGGTATATTCCCAATTGACCATGGGGAACCAACTCCACAGCTCCCCTTTAAAATATTGATGAGCACTGGGGGAAATGAAAGCTGGAGCTTGTGAATTGGGGCCATGGACAACGGGAAATATTCGACTCGACTGCTGATAAATCTGCCCTGTATAGTGCAGTTTGTGCATGACATATCCAATGTAGTAGTCTAATAAAACAGTTAAGAAATGGACAGGAACAAGGGGAAGGGTATGGGGGATTGCACAGGTGGAAAAGAAGTACGATATGATAAAAATAAAGTGTTGGCAGTATTGGTACTTGGGTCTGAGTCATTTTGAGAGCAGTTGTAGTAAAGGGGGGAAGGTTCCATGTGCACCTCAAAAGCGGTGGAGGCGTAGGACATAGGGGGGTGGCAGATATTATCTTACACGGGGGTCACAATTCGACGATCCAGGCGGCGCGTTTTTCGCGCTGGTTGGGCACGGCCGGCGATTATGTAAGGCGTTCCTCCGCCATTCCACAGGTGGCGAGCGCGCTAAGGGCGAAGATCGCAGGAATGCACGGGAATACACGAGCGGGGCTGAGTTTGTTGTAAATGCGGCGTTTTGTCCGTTTTTGATCGTCGTTTTCCGTTCAGCTACCCCCCTGATATTCCGTCCGCGTGCATCCGGCCCGATGCGCCACAATCCGAACGCATGCGCCAAATCCCTGGGGCAATTTCAGGGAAACATCGGCGCACATCGGAAATATCGGAGTAACAAGGTCGGAAACGCGAATTTAGGGCCCTTAGTAAATGACCCCCAATGTTAAGGGTTCCTCAAGTGGGAGATCTCTGCGAGGTAATCAAGGTGCCCTATTCCTTCGAATAGTGCATAGGTGTTCTGTTTCTGGTCGCCTCTAGTCGCTCTTCAAACCAAAGGCCCCATCAAATAGTTATGAATACTGTTTTTTGACCGCTAAGTAAGCGACGCTCCGGTGATTTCCGTTTCATTTTGGCGCTATAAATTGTAGTGTTCTTAACCTTCCGAGTTTGTCGCCCCACAGAGTACCGCTGTGTTAATGGGTCGTGTTACCAGTAAGGAATGCTGGGATTAGGGATTTGACTTTGTTCAGTAGGAGGAAACCACTGGGCAATGCCACCCAGATATGGGCCATGTCACTAGTAGCGCAGTGATGCCGAACCTTTTTAGACCGACCGTGAAGTGCCCAATTACAACAAAAAACCACGTCTTTAAAGCAAAGTGCCAACACCAGCAATTTAAGCAGTAAACTCGCTGTTCTCACAAATTCAAAAGATTAGATCCTCTCCATTCAATAAGCTGCCCGGCTCTGCCCTCAACCTTTCCTCTTTTCTAAAGTCCGAAGAAGCTAGGGATGTGTTGCTTATTTAGAGTGGCATCGACCATTCCTTGCCTCAGGTGATTCTTATACTCATGTCGTGGTGAAACTGTGCTGGGGCAATGGGGCTGGGTGCCCACAAAGAGTGCCTGAGTGCACACCCATCTGTCACAGTTGCCATAGGTTCGCATCACGGCCCTAGAGCATTACAGTACTCCCAAAAAGCAGTTAGTGGGTAGGGTAGGGGTACATATGTGTGAGGGCAGGAGGTCACAATAAATTCCTGTGCAGTACCTACGTGAGGTCACTGTCACGACAAGACTATTGGTTTCCTTTTGCTAAGTGGGCGCACTTCACTGTCCTTAACCTCTATAAGAGAATAGGCAGCCTAAATTAACCTAGCTAATTGCTCATAAAGTTCGAATTTGATGTCCGGCTGTGGAGCATTGAAGAGTAGAATATAAAAGTGAGGATCGTCCTCTTTGCTAAGTGGGTGTCCGTTTAGTACATATGTTTCACAATGCTTCGTGGAGGCTCGAGTTGTGTCTTGGGGTATGGGTGCTTACAAATGTAAAGTGTGGTTAAGCTCTGAGATATCAGAGGAGTGACTTCATATTTAGTGATGGAGTGTCATTCAACAAAAATAGAAGTACCACCACCCCTTAATTTATATGTAACCCTGAACCCGATCATTTAGTAAGTAGCAAAGAGCACCCCGCCACCAACTATATGTAGATCTGTACTGTCCCTACTTATTATAGTAACAAGCAGCTCCTCTTACTAATTAATTTAGTACATCAGCATAAGGCTGACTCAGTTGCTAATTACTACTGCAATACATCAGTATTGCAGGGTATTAATGAACCGCAATCAAATGAGCTTGTTCATGTCCCATATGGAGACAGTGAAAAAAAAGTTTTTTACATAAAAATAAATAATCAAAAAAGCCCCAGATCCCTATCTACACTTACATATACAATAAAAAGTGAATATCACCATAAAACCCCACATATGTAGTATCGCCACGTCCGTTAGACCCTCTACAATTAAACACATCATATTTAGACCTGAACAGAAACACGTTAAAAAAAAAAACACCAAAAATTTTTTACTCATAAAAATAAATGAAATACAAAAGGAATAAAAAAAATATAAATACACCATGATAGTATCACAGTCCTGAAACACAACAGGCTCTGCAAAAAGTTCAGAGTATATAGAACAAAAACTAAGAGATTTATGCTGACTTGGGAAAATGATGCAAAACTTGATGGTTGATATCCAAAATTATAGATTTTTTTCCCCCTTATGTTCGTTAGTGTACAAAATCATTAAAAACTTTCCACCTCAAGCAAGTGAGAAATTGCAATAACAAATTTTGAGAGGGGTTTCATTTTCTATACTTTGCAAAGTGATAATTTTGGGCTAATGAACAGTATTACCGAACCATATTAAATTTAGCCCCTCCATTTCTTTTAATTGCTATAGGATATCTTACAATACTATAATCTCAAAGGGGTAGTCAATCTTGCTAAAGCAGTTGAGGGGTGCAGATTTGAAAGAGGATGAATTATCAATCGGGGTTTCTACATATTATATCTGTTCAAATTTCATAAAAAACACGTAAATGAGATACCTAATAAAAAAGAAAGTCAATGTAAACACTGAATCCTGTGAAATAAAGCAAAAAAACACATTTCACAGCTCAGTTACAGTTCACCAAGTTCCCCCAACGGTTTTACAATTAGTAATCACCACAGCACTAATTTTTTGTTTCTATGGCTCAAGTCTAACTTTACAGTTTAGTATACGTACATTATAACTTCATTACCTGTCTCGCCTCCATCCTCCAATATGCACAAATCCCTCTGCCTCAGTATTACTTTACAGAGCTTAATATCATCTGCAAATATTGAAACTCTACTGTTTAAACCTTCTATGAAGTTGTTCATAAAAATATTAAAAAGAAGGGGGCCCATACTGTCCCCTGTGGCACCCCTCTGGTCCACTTCACCAGTAATCTGAGAATGCAGTGTTGACAAAAACCCCCTGGTTGCAGAATTCTCGCTTTGAATGTACCCTCTTTAACATTTATAGTGGAATATGCACATGCTCATTTTATGTACCAATCTTTTATGTGGCACTGTATCAAATGCCTTAAAAAAGTTTAGCTATACAACATCCACAGCCTCCCCCATATCAGTCTAAAACTTGCCTTCTCACAGAAGCCAATCAGATTAGACTGACAACAATGATCCCTCATAAACCCATGCTGATTCCGTGTTATAAGGTTAAAGGAAACCTACCACTTCCAAATACTACTTGTAAGCTTCAAATACCGTGCACCAGCTCAGGTTGAGCTGGTGCCGGAGCATATCTTCGTTATTTTCATAAACCGCTGTAATGCTTTTAAAGACATTTGTAATCTTTATATACAAAGCAGCTTCGGCACAGGGTGGTATGTGCTCGGTGCAACATGCGCGCGGCCGCGCACATGTAACGTCACCGGCTCGCACGTTCAGACACATGGTGCACCGAGCGCGTACCACCGTGTGCCGAAGCTGCTTCGTCTATAAAGATTACTAATGTGTTTAAAAGCATTACACTGGTTTATAAAAATAACAAAGAAATGTTCCAGCACCAGCTCAACCTGAGCTTGTGCACGGTATTTCAAGCTTAGAAGTACAATTTGTAAGTGGTAGGTTTCCTTTAAGTGCATTAAGATATCATCGCTAACAAATCCCTTAAATATTTTCCCCACAACTGAAGTTAAACTTACATGTGAGTAGTTTCTAGTATACATTTTGATCCTTTTTCAAATATTGGCACCAGATTTGATATGTGCCGGTTCTATGGAACAGAACCTGTCCTTAAGGAATTTTCTAATTTATGGTGATATGTCAATAGCCTAATGCATCCTTTTTTTTTAAGCATACATGAATTCATACTGTTAATACTAGCCAATTTGCATTCTCAGCTCATCTTCTATATGGCGTTCCCATGGTAACTCTTCTAAATGGGAAATATACTGACAGCAAAAGTTTACAGTAAATGACATTCTAGCTCAAAAACTATTACATATTTTTAAAACAGAAAAAACAGCTGTTTCCTATGTATAGTGTGTTACTGCGGCTAGGTATATAGTTGTAAGGTCAGTAACATAACTGTCTATTCTAGTGTCTCTCTTGGTGTTTTAAGTTCAAATAATAATTCACAGTGACTTTGCAAAAGTAAAATACATGTAAGTCAAGGGAAAATACAACTTATGTATTGGGTATCTTGCCAGGCATGTCATTAAAGAGGACCTTTCACCACCTCCTACATGTGGAGATGGGTATACCATCCTGTAGGGGCTGCCACACAGATTCAGTAGCACTTTGAATTATCTTTCTAGCCGCATGTTGCGGAGATATCAGTCCAGGTATCTGACCATTGTAATCTGTGTTGTGTCAGAGAGGAGGGGCTGGAGCTGGGGGCTTGTGTTATGCTAATCTTCTCTCATACAGTCCACTGGAGCTGGGGGCTTGTGTTATGCTAATCTTCTCTCATACAGTCCAATCAGCAGGCAATGTTAGAGAAGCTACTATACACAGTAGTGAGCTGTGATTTTTTACTCATCTAAAGGCTATGTTAACACACATTCTGCTAATATTCTGTTGACATTGGGGTTCATTTACTAAGGGTCCACGGACGGCACAAACGTTGCATATTCCGGCGATTACCGTTTTACGCTGCATTTAAAAGGTGATTGTGACGCATGTGATCGGATTTTGGCGCAAATGCAACGGCTTTAATGCGACACAAATCGGGGGGTGGGCCGTCGGATGATCCGACTGATTCGGACTGTGCGCGGGATTTAACATTTGAATTTGTGTCCCAAGCCATGCACTTACATGCACCGGGAAGAAGATGGTGAACTCCGGCGGACCTGAGCGGGGAAGCGACACAAGCAGGAAATCCGGTGCATGTTCTTAGTGAATCGCGCTGGAAGAGTCCATGATCGTCGGACAACACACAGTGGGGATCGCACAAGGGACGGGTAAGTAAATGTGCACCATTGTGTTTACACCGCCTATACATAAACACAATATGTAAACTCAAACGCAATGTTACAGCAAAAGCAATGTAAACATAAAACTTGATGTAAAAGTATTTACATTACATTTACACAAACATGAAATTACATAGTGTTTGCGCTTACATTACATTTGCATTCAAGTTATGTTTGCAGTACATTTATGTGCTGCTTGCGTTGTGTTTACGTGTATGTGGTGCTTGGGTCACATAAACATAAGTTTATGTGGCGTTTGCATTTACAGTGTGTTTGCCTGGCATTTGCATTACATTTGCACTTATGGTTATGTTGCAATTTCTTCAAGATTATGTGGCATTTGCGACACATTTAGGTTTCTGATTACATACAATTTGCATTTACGTTGCTTTTGACATGACATTTGCATTGTGTTTAAGTGGCATTAGAGTTTATGTGCCATTTGTTTACATTGCATTTGCATTATGTTTACACATGGACAACGGGAGAATATTCGGACGGCACGGCGGATAAATCTGCCCTATAGGGCAGTTGGCAGGACATATCCAAGTAGAGCTAAGAAAACAGTTAAAAGGGGAAGGAAACAAGAGGGGGGTATGGGGGTGCCACAGGGAAAAGAAGTACAGATAGGAAGTAAAAAAAAAAAAGTGGGGCAGGTATTGGTATTGGGGTCGAGTCATGGATTGAGAGCAGTTGTAGTAAAGGGGGGGAAGGTTCCATGGCACCTCAAAAGGCGGGTGTGAGGCGTGAGGACATAGGGGGGGGGTGGCGGATATTTACTTACCCGGGGGTCCATGCGCGATCCAGGCCGGCACACGTTTTTCCCGGCGCTGGTGGACGGCCGGCCGATTAGTAAGCAGTCCTCCGCCATCCACAAGGTGGGGCGGCTAGCGGGCCGAAAGCAGCGAATGCCTGGAAGACACCGAGCCGGGGCTGAGTTTGTTGTAAATGCGGCGTTTTTCTCTTTTTTTTTTTTCCGAACCGTCGTTTTGCCCGTTCAGCTACCCCCCTGTATTCCGTCCGCGTGCATCCGGCCCGATGCCGCCACAATCCTAACGCATGCGCCACAATCCCGGGGCAATTCAGGGAAAACGGCCGCAATCGGAAATATCGGGTAACAAGTACGGGAAAACGCGAATCGGGCCCTTAGTAAATGACCCCCAATGTTAAGGTTCCTCAAAGTGGGAATCTCTGCGAGGTAATTCAAGGTGCCCATATTCCTTCGAATAGTGCATAGGTTTTCTGTTTCTGGTCGCCTCTATCCTCTCAACCGCATCAAATATGTTAATCTGTTTTTTGACCGCTGTAAGGACGCTCCGGTGTTTCCGTTTCATTTTGGCGCTATAAATTGGTAGTGTTCTTAACCTTCCCAGTTTGTCTCCCCAACAGAGTACCGCTGTTGTTACGGGTCGTGTTACCCAGTAAGGACGGGATTAGGGATTTGACTTTGTTCCATATGGAGGAAACCACTGGCAATGCCACCCAGATATGGGCCATGTCACCTAGAGCGTGATGGCGAACCTTTTTGAGACCGAAGTGCCCCAATTACAACAAAAACCACGTCTTTAAAAGCAAAAGTGCCCAACCCAGCAATTAAGCAGTACCGCTTTTCTACCACAAACATTCGAAAAAGATCCTTCCATCAATAACTGCCTTGCCCTCAACCTTTCCTCTTTCTAAATTCCCGAAGAAGCTAGGATGTTTTCTTATTTAGAGTGGCCATCTACATTTCTTGCCTCAGGTGATTCTTCTATACTCATGTCTGGTGAACTGTGCTGGGGCAATGTGGCTGGGTGCCCACGAAAGAGTGCTCCTGAGTGCCACCCATCTGTCACACTTGCCATAGGTTCGCCATCACTGGCCTAGAGCATTACATACTCCCCAAAAGCAGTTAGTGGGTAGTAGGGGTACATATTGTGAGGCATGAGGTCACATAATATTCCTGTGCAGCTCACCTAAGTGAGTCACTGTCCGCAAGACTATTGGTTTCCTTTTGCTAAGTGGGCGCCTCACTGTCCTTAACCTCTATAAGAGAATAGGCAGCCTAATCTAACCCTCAATTGCTCCATAAAGTCGTTTGATGTCCGCTGTGTAGCATTGAGATAGAAATAAAAGTGAGGATCGTCCTTTTGCTAAGTGGGTGTGTCCGTTTATACATATGTTTTCACATGCCTTTCTGGGAGGCTGAGTTTGTGTCTTGGGGTATGGGTGTTACAAATGTAAAGTGTGGTTAAGTCTGAGAATCAGGGAGTGACTTCATATTTAGTGAGGAGTCGTCATTACAAACAAAAATAGAAGTACCACCCCCCCCCCTTAATTTATATTAACCCTGAACCCGATCAATTTAGTAAAGTAGCAAAGGGAGCGACCCGCGCCACCAATCATATGTACGATCTGTACTGGTCGCCTACTTATTAAATGTACAAGCAGCTCCTCTTTACTAATTATTTAGTACATCAGCATAAGGCCTGACTCATTGCTAATTGACTCTCAATACATAGTATTGGCAGGGTATTTTAATTGAACCGCAATCAAATGATTGCTTGTTCATGTCCCATATGGAGACAAGGAAAAAAAAGTTTACATAAAAATAAATAATCAACAAAGCCCCCAGATCCCTATCTACACTTACATATACAATAAAAAGTGAATATCACCATAAACCCCACCTATGTAGTATCGCCACGTCCTTTATGACCCTCTACAATTAAACACATCATTATTATAACCTGAACATGAACACCGAAAAAAAAAAACACCAAAAATATTTTTACCTCATAAAATCAATGAATACAAAGGAATAAACAAAATTATAAATACACCATGATAGTTAGTTGTAACTCACAACACGTCCTGCAAAACAGAAGCTCTCATTCGAGCTATATAGAACTAAAAACTAAGAGATTTATGCTACTTGGAAATGATGCAAACTTGATGGTGATATCCAAAATTATAGATTTTTTCCCCCCCTTATATTCGTTTTAGTGTACAAAATCATTAAAACTTCACCTCGCAAGTGAGAAATTGCAAAACAAATTTTGAGAGGTGTTTTCATTTCTATCCTTTGCAAAGTGTAATTTTGGGGCTAAATGAACATATTACCGACCTTGTAAATTTCCACCTCCATTTTATTAATTGCTATGAATCTATTACAATACTAATAGATCTCAAGGGGTTCCCAATCTGCTAAAGCATTTGAGGGGTGGCAGATTTGAAATGGATTGATTATCAATGGGTTTCTAAATATTATTCTGTTCAAATTTCATAAAAACAGTAATGATCATAAAAAGAAAGTCAATTCCTGAATCTCCTTTGAAATAAAGCAAAACCATTTACAGCCATTACAGTTCACACATTTCCCCCCCGGTTTTACAAGTAATTCACCACAGCACTAATTTTTTGTTTCTTCTATGGCTCAAGTCATAACTTTACAGTTATATACGTACATTTAAAACTTCATTACCTGTCCTGTGCACTCCAATCCTCCTATGCCAAATCCCTCTGCCTCAGTATTACTTTAAGGCTTATTATCATCTGCAAATATTGATAACTCTAACTGTTTAAAAACCTTCTATGACTTTGTTCATAATATTAAAAAGAGGGGGCCCATACTGTCCCCTTGGCAACCCCTCTGGTAACTTCAACCAATCTGGAGAATGTTCTTTTGACAACAAACCCCTGTTGCAGATATTCTCATTTTATGTACAATCTATTTATGTGGCACTGTAATCAAAATGCCCTAAAAAAGTTTACTTACAACAATCCACATCCCTCCCCCATATCAATCTATACAACTGTGCCTTACTCCCGAACCATCATATTAGCCTGACATCAATGATCCTTCTCATACCCCCTGCGTATCTCCGGTTATAAGGTTAAGGAAACGCTCCACTTCCAATACTCCTTGTAAGCTTCAAATACCGTGCACCAGCTCATTGAGCTGGTGCACGGAGCCTATCTTCGTTATTGTTCATAAACCTGTAATGCTTTTAAAGACATTTGTAATCTTTATATACAAGCAGTCTTCGGCACCGATGGGTGTATGTGGCTCGGTGCATACCTGCGCGCGGCGGCCGCTCACATGTAACGTCACCGGCTCTCACGTTCAACACATGGTGCAACCGAGCGCGTACCACCTGTCCGAAGCTGCTTCCGTCTATCAAAGATTCTAATGTTTCCTGAACATTACAACACGGTTTAGTAAAAATAACAAAAAGGTTCCTGCACTCACTCAACCTGATCTGTGGCACGGTATTTCAAGGCTTAGAGTACAATTTGTAATGGTAGGCAGCTTTCTTTAAGTGCATTAAATATCTCAGCTAACAAATCCCCTTAAATATTTTTCCCCACAACTAACTTAAGTTCACTTACATGTGAGTAGTTTCTAGTATACTTTTGTCCTTTTTCAAAATATTGGCACAAATTTGATATTTGCCGGTCTATGGAACAGAACCTTCCTTAGGAATTTTCTAAATATTAAAAATAAATGCCTTAATTGTTTTAAGGTTGTTCTCTCTATTCCTGGTAAATTGCTGATATTAAATAGAGGATTTACATTGTAACTGTCATCAGCCTCGATGATTTCTGGGTAAAAGAGTTGAAAGCGACATTCAAACATATTGGCCTTTCCCAGCTCCCTTCCACCTTACACCGGGTATAATCCTCAAGGGCCCACTATCCAGTTTTTAGTTTTTTTTAATTATTTATAGATTTGAAGCCTGCCGGATCAGTGCTACACTCAAATGAGATAGCTGCTGATAGGAGAATGAGAGAAGTTAGTACCTGTGTAATTTTATTTTTCTTTACTATGGCGAGTCAAATCAACCACCCAAATTATGATGAGGATCTGCTGTGGGGCACCGTAAATGAAAGCAACCTCTAGAGTCGGTATGGGGCCCAGTATTCAATGGAAGCGTGCTGAAGGTAATTCCTTGGGGAGGGCTCCTGTATGAAGAGGCTAATTTGGGGCGAGCCCATAGAAGGAAGCGCACTGTTGATGGGGTAATAGTAGCAGGGGCGCAGCTGGTGGTCACAGTATTAAGGGGGCCACAATTTGACAGGGAGTCTGGGGGACCACAATGTGATGGGTGATGGCAAGTGTAGGTGCCGTGCAAAAGGCGTGGCTGAGGCAAAAAAATTGCTTGGGGTGTTCTTTCATTTTCCCATGAATGTAAGGGAATGTATTGGTCTGCATTAAAAAGTGGGATTGTTAAGCATTTTTAAACCTTAGCTTAGTATGTAACATTACGGTATAATTTCAGATACCGAATTGCATACTTTTTTTTTAAGCTAACATGAATCCCATACTGTTATACTAAGCCAATTTGCATTCTCAGCTCATCGTCTATATGGAAGTTCCCATGGTAACTCTTCTAAATGGGACATATACTGACCAGCAAAAAGTTTACGTAAATGAACTTCTAGCCTCAAAAAACTATTACATGATTTTAAAACAAAAAACAAGCTGTTTCCTATGTTATGTGTGTTACCTCGCGGCTATGTATATAGTTGTAAGGTCAGTAACATAACTGTCTCTTCTACAGTGTCTCTCTTGGTGTTTTACGTTCAAATATTAATTCACAGTGCGTTGCAAAGTAAAATACATGTAAGTCAAGGGAAAATTACAACTTATGTATTGGTATCTGCCATGGCATGTCATTAAAGAGGACCTTTCACACCTCCTACATGTGGAGAGGGTATACCATCCTTAGGGTCTGCCACACAGATTCATTAGCACTTTGGACTTAATCTGTTCTAGCCCCATGTTTGCGGAGATATCGTCCAGGTATCTACCATTGTAATCCTGTGTTGTGTCATGAGGAGGGTTTGGAGCCTGGGGCTTGTGGGTTATTTAATCTTCTCGTCATACAGTCCAATCAGCAGGCAATGTTAGAGAACTGACTATACACAGTATGAGCTGTGATTTTTGTTTACTCTCTAAATTCTATTTGGTTTAACACACATCTGCTAATATTCTGTTGACATTGGTGTTTCAGTTACTAAGGGTCCCAGGACCGTCACAAACGTTGCATAGTCCGGCGATTACCGTTTTACGCTGCATTAAGAAAGGTGATTGTGACGCAATGTTATCGGATTTTGGCGCAATTGCACGGCTTTAATGCGACACAATCGGGGGTGGGCCGTCAGATTATCCGACTGATTCGACTGAGCGCGGGATTTAAACAATTTGAATTTAGTGGTCCCAAGCCATGCACTTACAAAGCACCGGGAAGAAGATGGTGACTCCGGCGGAACCTTAGTCGGGGAAGCGACCCAAGCAGGGAAATCCAGTGCATGTTCTTAGTGAATCGCGCTGGAATAGTCATATGTGACAAACACACTACAGTGGGGATCGCGCAAGGGCGGTCAGTAGTGTGCGCCCATTGTGTTTTACACTCCTATACATAACGCAATATGTAAACTCAACGCAATGTTACCGGCAAAAGCATGTAAACATAAAACTTGATGTAAAAGTATTTACATTACATTTACACAAACAAACATGAAATTACATATGTTTGCGCTTACATTACTTTGCATTTAATTTATGTTTGCAGATACATTTATGTGCTGCGTGCGTTTGTTACGTGTATGTGGTGCTTGGGTCCACATAAACATCGAGTTTATGTGGCGTTTGCCATTTACAGTTGTTTTACCTGCATTTGCTTGCATTTGCACTTATGGTTATGTTGCGTTTTGTCAAGATTATATGAGCATTTGCGACACATTAGGTTTCTGATTACATACAATTTGCCTTTACTTTGCTTTGACATGACAGTGCATTGTGTTTAAGTGGCATTAGAGTTTATGTGCCATTTGTTTACATTGCATTTGCATTATGTTTACACCTACATAAGGTTTACGTCCTGGTGGCATTTGCATCGCGCTTCCCTATACACGTGTTTTCATTTGCATCGCGTTTAGATTTATGTGGCGTTTGGGCCATGTTTGTGTTTCTTTTACGTTACATTGCATCCAGATTGCGCTTTTTTGTGCTATGTGCATTGGGTTTAAAACTCGTGTTTGCATTTGCTTTCACGTGGCGTTTGCATTGCATATATGTTCATGGACAACGGGAGAATATTCGGACGGCACGGCGGATAAATCTGCCCTATAGGGCAGTTGGCAGGACATATCCAAGTAGAGCTAAGAAAACAGTTAAAAGGGGAAGGAAACAAGAGGGGGGTATGGGGGTGCCACAGGGAAAAGAAGTACAGATAGGAAGTAAAAAAAAAAAAGTGGGGCAGGTATTGGTATTGGGGTCGAGTCATGGATTGAGAGCAGTTGTAGTAAAGGGGGGGAAGGTTCCATGGCACCTCAAAAGGCGGGTGTGAGGCGTGAGGACATAGGGGGGGGGTGGCGGATATTTACTTACCCGGGGGTCCATGCGCGATCCAGGCCGGCACACGTTTTTCCCGGCGCTGGTGGACGGCCGGCCGATTAGTAAGCAGTCCTCCGCCATCCACAAGGTGGGGCGGCTAGCGGGCCGAAAGCAGCGAATGCCTGGAAGACACCGAGCCGGGGCTGAGTTTGTTGTAAATGCGGCGTTTTTCTCTTTTTTTTTTTTCCGAACCGTCGTTTTGCCCGTTCAGCTACCCCCCTGTATTCCGTCCGCGTGCATCCGGCCCGATGCCGCCACAATCCTAACGCATGCGCCACAATCCCGGGGCAATTCAGGGAAAACGGCCGCAATCGGAAATATCGGGTAACAAGTACGGGAAAACGCGAATCGGGCCCTTAGTAAATGACCCCCAATGTTAAGGTTCCTCAAAGTGGGAATCTCTGCGAGGTAATTCAAGGTGCCCATATTCCTTCGAATAGTGCATAGGTTTTCTGTTTCTGGTCGCCTCTATCCTCTCAACCGCATCAAATATGTTAATCTGTTTTTTGACCGCTGTAAGGACGCTCCGGTGTTTCCGTTTCATTTTGGCGCTATAAATTGGTAGTGTTCTTAACCTTCCCAGTTTGTCTCCCCAACAGAGTACCGCTGTTGTTACGGGTCGTGTTACCCAGTAAGGACGGGATTAGGGATTTGACTTTGTTCCATATGGAGGAAACCACTGGCAATGCCACCCAGATATGGGCCATGTCACCTAGAGCGTGATGGCGAACCTTTTTGAGACCGAAGTGCCCCAATTACAACAAAAACCACGTCTTTAAAAGCAAAAGTGCCCAACCCAGCAATTAAGCAGTACCGCTTTTCTACCACAAACATTCGAAAAAGATCCTTCCATCAATAACTGCCTTGCCCTCAACCTTTCCTCTTTCTAAATTCCCGAAGAAGCTAGGATGTTTTCTTATTTAGAGTGGCCATCTACATTTCTTGCCTCAGGTGATTCTTCTATACTCATGTCTGGTGAACTGTGCTGGGGCAATGTGGCTGGGTGCCCACGAAAGAGTGCTCCTGAGTGCCACCCATCTGTCACACTTGCCATAGGTTCGCCATCACTGGCCTAGAGCATTACATACTCCCCAAAAGCAGTTAGTGGGTAGTAGGGGTACATATTGTGAGGCATGAGGTCACATAATATTCCTGTGCAGCTCACCTAAGTGAGTCACTGTCCGCAAGACTATTGGTTTCCTTTTGCTAAGTGGGCGCCTCACTGTCCTTAACCTCTATAAGAGAATAGGCAGCCTAATCTAACCCTCAATTGCTCCATAAAGTCGTTTGATGTCCGCTGTGTAGCATTGAGATAGAAATAAAAGTGAGGATCGTCCTTTTGCTAAGTGGGTGTGTCCGTTTATACATATGTTTTCACATGCCTTTCTGGGAGGCTGAGTTTGTGTCTTGGGGTATGGGTGTTACAAATGTAAAGTGTGGTTAAGTCTGAGAATCAGGGAGTGACTTCATATTTAGTGAGGAGTCGTCATTACAAACAAAAATAGAAGTACCACCCCCCCCCCTTAATTTATATTAACCCTGAACCCGATCAATTTAGTAAAGTAGCAAAGGGAGCGACCCGCGCCACCAATCATATGTACGATCTGTACTGGTCGCCTACTTATTAAATGTACAAGCAGCTCCTCTTTACTAATTATTTAGTACATCAGCATAAGGCCTGACTCATTGCTAATTGACTCTCAATACATAGTATTGGCAGGGTATTTTAATTGAACCGCAATCAAATGATTGCTTGTTCATGTCCCATATGGAGACAAGGAAAAAAAAGTTTACATAAAAATAAATAATCAACAAAGCCCCCAGATCCCTATCTACACTTACATATACAATAAAAAGTGAATATCACCATAAACCCCACCTATGTAGTATCGCCACGTCCTTTATGACCCTCTACAATTAAACACATCATTATTATAACCTGAACATGAACACCGAAAAAAAAAAACACCAAAAATATTTTTACCTCATAAAATCAATGAATACAAAGGAATAAACAAAATTATAAATACACCATGATAGTTAGTTGTAACTCACAACACGTCCTGCAAAACAGAAGCTCTCATTCGAGCTATATAGAACTAAAAACTAAGAGATTTATGCTACTTGGAAATGATGCAAACTTGATGGTGATATCCAAAATTATAGATTTTTTCCCCCCCTTATATTCGTTTTAGTGTACAAAATCATTAAAACTTCACCTCGCAAGTGAGAAATTGCAAAACAAATTTTGAGAGGTGTTTTCATTTCTATCCTTTGCAAAGTGTAATTTTGGGGCTAAATGAACATATTACCGACCTTGTAAATTTCCACCTCCATTTTATTAATTGCTATGAATCTATTACAATACTAATAGATCTCAAGGGGTTCCCAATCTGCTAAAGCATTTGAGGGGTGGCAGATTTGAAATGGATTGATTATCAATGGGTTTCTAAATATTATTCTGTTCAAATTTCATAAAAACAGTAATGATCATAAAAAGAAAGTCAATTCCTGAATCTCCTTTGAAATAAAGCAAAACCATTTACAGCCATTACAGTTCACACATTTCCCCCCCGGTTTTACAAGTAATTCACCACAGCACTAATTTTTTGTTTCTTCTATGGCTCAAGTCATAACTTTACAGTTATATACGTACATTTAAAACTTCATTACCTGTCCTGTGCACTCCAATCCTCCTATGCCAAATCCCTCTGCCTCAGTATTACTTTAAGGCTTATTATCATCTGCAAATATTGATAACTCTAACTGTTTAAAAACCTTCTATGACTTTGTTCATAATATTAAAAAGAGGGGGCCCATACTGTCCCCTTGGCAACCCCTCTGGTAACTTCAACCAATCTGGAGAATGTTCTTTTGACAACAAACCCCTGTTGCAGATATTCTCATTTTATGTACAATCTATTTATGTGGCACTGTAATCAAAATGCCCTAAAAAAGTTTACTTACAACAATCCACATCCCTCCCCCATATCAATCTATACAACTGTGCCTTACTCCCGAACCATCATATTAGCCTGACATCAATGATCCTTCTCATACCCCCTGCGTATCTCCGGTTATAAGGTTAAGGAAACGCTCCACTTCCAATACTCCTTGTAAGCTTCAAATACCGTGCACCAGCTCATTGAGCTGGTGCACGGAGCCTATCTTCGTTATTGTTCATAAACCTGTAATGCTTTTAAAGACATTTGTAATCTTTATATACAAGCAGTCTTCGGCACCGATGGGTGTATGTGGCTCGGTGCATACCTGCGCGCGGCGGCCGCTCACATGTAACGTCACCGGCTCTCACGTTCAACACATGGTGCAACCGAGCGCGTACCACCTGTCCGAAGCTGCTTCCGTCTATCAAAGATTCTAATGTTTCCTGAACATTACAACACGGTTTAGTAAAAATAACAAAAAGGTTCCTGCACTCACTCAACCTGATCTGTGGCACGGTATTTCAAGGCTTAGAGTACAATTTGTAATGGTAGGCAGCTTTCTTTAAGTGCATTAAATATCTCAGCTAACAAATCCCCTTAAATATTTTTCCCCACAACTAACTTAAGTTCACTTACATGTGAGTAGTTTCTAGTATACTTTTGTCCTTTTTCAAAATATTGGCACAAATTTGATATTTGCCGGTCTATGGAACAGAACCTTCCTTAGGAATTTTCTAAATATTAAAAATAAATGCCTTAATTGTTTTAAGGTTGTTCTCTCTATTCCTGGTAAATTGCTGATATTAAATAGAGGATTTACATTGTAACTGTCATCAGCCTCGATGATTTCTGGGTAAAAGAGTTGAAAGCGACATTCAAACATATTGGCCTTTCCCAGCTCCCTTCCACCTTACACCGGGTATAATCCTCAAGGGCCCACTATCCAGTTTTTAGTTTTTTTTAATTATTTATAGATTTGAAGCCTGCCGGATCAGTGCTACACTCAAATGAGATAGCTGCTGATAGGAGAATGAGAGAAGTTAGTACCTGTGTAATTTTATTTTTCTTTACTATGGCGAGTCAAATCAACCACCCAAATTATGATGAGGATCTGCTGTGGGGCACCGTAAATGAAAGCAACCTCTAGAGTCGGTATGGGGCCCAGTATTCAATGGAAGCGTGCTGAAGGTAATTCCTTGGGGAGGGCTCCTGTATGAAGAGGCTAATTTGGGGCGAGCCCATAGAAGGAAGCGCACTGTTGATGGGGTAATAGTAGCAGGGGCGCAGCTGGTGGTCACAGTATTAAGGGGGCCACAATTTGACAGGGAGTCTGGGGGACCACAATGTGATGGGTGATGGCAAGTGTAGGTGCCGTGCAAAAGGCGTGGCTGAGGCAAAAAAATTGCTTGGGGTGTTCTTTCATTTTCCCATGAATGTAAGGGAATGTATTGGTCTGCATTAAAAAGTGGGATTGTTAAGCATTTTTAAACCTTAGCTTAGTATGTAACATTACGGTATAATTTCAGATACCGAATTGCATACTTTTTTTTTAAGCTAACATGAATCCCATACTGTTATACTAAGCCAATTTGCATTCTCAGCTCATCGTCTATATGGAAGTTCCCATGGTAACTCTTCTAAATGGGACATATACTGACCAGCAAAAAGTTTACGTAAATGAACTTCTAGCCTCAAAAAACTATTACATGATTTTAAAACAAAAAACAAGCTGTTTCCTATGTTATGTGTGTTACCTCGCGGCTATGTATATAGTTGTAAGGTCAGTAACATAACTGTCTCTTCTACAGTGTCTCTCTTGGTGTTTTACGTTCAAATATTAATTCACAGTGCGTTGCAAAGTAAAATACATGTAAGTCAAGGGAAAATTACAACTTATGTATTGGTATCTGCCATGGCATGTCATTAAAGAGGACCTTTCACACCTCCTACATGTGGAGAGGGTATACCATCCTTAGGGTCTGCCACACAGATTCATTAGCACTTTGGACTTAATCTGTTCTAGCCCCATGTTTGCGGAGATATCGTCCAGGTATCTACCATTGTAATCCTGTGTTGTGTCATGAGGAGGGTTTGGAGCCTGGGGCTTGTGGGTTATTTAATCTTCTCGTCATACAGTCCAATCAGCAGGCAATGTTAGAGAACTGACTATACACAGTATGAGCTGTGATTTTTGTTTACTCTCTAAATTCTATTTGGTTTAACACACATCTGCTAATATTCTGTTGACATTGGTGTTTCAGTTACTAAGGGTCCCAGGACCGTCACAAACGTTGCATAGTCCGGCGATTACCGTTTTACGCTGCATTAAGAAAGGTGATTGTGACGCAATGTTATCGGATTTTGGCGCAATTGCACGGCTTTAATGCGACACAATCGGGGGTGGGCCGTCAGATTATCCGACTGATTCGACTGAGCGCGGGATTTAAACAATTTGAATTTAGTGGTCCCAAGCCATGCACTTACAAAGCACCGGGAAGAAGATGGTGACTCCGGCGGAACCTTAGTCGGGGAAGCGACCCAAGCAGGGAAATCCAGTGCATGTTCTTAGTGAATCGCGCTGGAATAGTCATATGTGACAAACACACTACAGTGGGGATCGCGCAAGGGCGGTCAGTAGTGTGCGCCCATTGTGTTTTACACTCCTATACATAACGCAATATGTAAACTCAACGCAATGTTACCGGCAAAAGCATGTAAACATAAAACTTGATGTAAAAGTATTTACATTACATTTACACAAACAAACATGAAATTACATATGTTTGCGCTTACATTACTTTGCATTTAATTTATGTTTGCAGATACATTTATGTGCTGCGTGCGTTTGTTACGTGTATGTGGTGCTTGGGTCCACATAAACATCGAGTTTATGTGGCGTTTGCCATTTACAGTTGTTTTACCTGCATTTGCTTGCATTTGCACTTATGGTTATGTTGCGTTTTGTCAAGATTATATGAGCATTTGCGACACATTAGGTTTCTGATTACATACAATTTGCCTTTACTTTGCTTTGACATGACAGTGCATTGTGTTTAAGTGGCAGAGTTGATGTGCCATTTGTGTACATTGTCATTTGCATTTGTTTACACCTACATAAGGTTTTTTTTACGTCCCCGGGTGGGGCATTTGCATCGCGCTTTCCCTTTACACACGTGTTTGTTCATTCAAATCGCGTTTAGATTTTGTGGCGTTTGGGCCATGTTTGTAGTTTCCTTTTTGGCGTTACTTGCAATCCAGATTGCGCTTTTTTTTTGCTATGTGCATTGGGTTTAAAGCTCGTGTTTGCATTTGCTTTCACGTGGCGTTTGCATTGCATATATGTTATATTGGCATTTACGTTACATTTATGTGGTTCTTGTGTCCCATCTGCGTTTATGTGGTGTTTGCAGAATTGGCCCACCAGAAGGCTTTGGGGTGTGGGCTACCCCAGGCTAGTATGATGTATTTATATATAATGTCATTATATTGTTACTTTATTATTTATGCAAAGGCCATTTGGCCGTAATCCAGTACAGATTTTTAGATTCTTCAAGTTCGGATCCATCTCAGGTGTTATATACAACTTTAAACATCTAGTGGTTAAATACGTTCAGTTTTGATCAGAAGACCTTGGCTCCAGAGGAAGGAAGAATGTTTTCTTCCAAAATGCGCCTAGCTATACTCTTGAAAGACCTTGCCCAGCTACCGCAATCATCAAAGACAAAAAGTGCTTTATTGGCAAAATATTTGATGTAAAAAGTACGTTTTTTATTTCACCAACGGAATACTCCATTATTCCATCTATTGCGGTACCAGTTTTTAATATTTCATACCACTAAAACCTCCTATATTATAATCCACTACTACCCTCCTACTCTCTGCTCCTCCTCTCTGACAGTACACAGGATTATAATGGTCAAATTCTGGGACTGATATCTCTGCAACCGTGGTGGCCATAAAGAAAATTCAAAGTTCCCCTGAATCCGTAAGGGATGGTATGTTAACTTCTTTAAGGTGATATACTATAAAGAAATCTTGTTCTAAGATCAGGAACATATGTCCGTTTTCTCCCAGAAACACTGCAACAACTGTCAATGGCACTGCACAATCTGTACAGGTGTAGTGCCGTTTCTGGGAGAAAGCAGTTATGTATCTCATTTCCTGGAACATCCCTATTGACAGTCATGGTTTTGTGACAAGATACATATTAATCTTAAGACTCATGTATAATTGAATGGAAAACTTTGATTAGAATTGTGCCATATAAATGTTTCAGCATCATTAATTTTGAATGTTATATTGATAAAAACTTTTTTATCGACCATCTATAGTCCGCAGTTAACTTGCTTTCTTCTATTTAGAATTGGGGTTTGTTAATTTTTTCCATTGCTCCCTGTGATATTATCGGGAGTGATTATCCTTATCATGACAAATTATCCTTATTAATCAATGCATCCTGGAGTCTTTAGATTTCTCCAGCACCTGTCAATGGGAGCTATTGGAACATGCCTATGTGTTAAAGGGCAGTGAAGAACTCACATCTGCCCATCTAGCAATGCAGTAGTATTTGCATTTGATGGTAGTAATAACCGATTGATAGCGGTTTAAGTTACCCATGAGGTTCTATACATACAAGAACAAAAAAGTAAACGACCTTAAACTTCAAATCATACCCTTTCCCTAGATATAAAAATAAACAAAAGATGCCCAAAAAACATAAAAAATGTAATGAAAAGTGAAGGATATACAGTCCTCAAAATTGTAAAAGAGACATATCATTTGGAACACTATAGAAAGCTGGAACACAAAGCCCACAGAGACCGTGTCAAATTGTTTTTTCACAATTTCATGCATTTGGGAATTTTTTTTTCTGCTTTCCAGTACCACAGCATGGAATAAAATACCCCCGACTACAGAAGTTACAAATTTGTTACTTAGAAAATAAGCCTTCATCAGCCTATGCCATGGTAAATGAAAATGTATTAGTCCAGGAGCAACAAAAGTTTACAAAAAAATGCTGCCTCCTTAACTCATTCGTGAACTTGGATGTAATATTACAGTTTCCTAGCAGGAAGATACTTCCTGTACAGGGACTTCTATTGTGTCCACTTCCTTGTCATCACAAAAGAACCAATACAGAAAGCAGGTGGCTGTCAAGCTGTATATTATATTAAACAATATATCAAGCATGACCGCGATGTGTAAGGGTCTTCACCTACGATCAAAACTCCTGTGCCGCTTGCTGAGGATCCGTCCTCTTTGAGCTGCCCGAGGTCTGCAATGCCCCGGGCTGCCCGAGTGTCTCAACTAGAATCCGGAAAGGACTGTACTGTAAACTGTCGAGGCATGCATGAGCATTAGAGACAGTGTATTGGACTTGAACCAACGATCAGAGCATCACCGGTCCAACTTTAAGTTAGTAGAGTAAAAAAAAGTTTAAAAAAGTAAAGGTTAAAACATTAAAATAAATTAAAAATAAATAAATAAAAATATAAGCCCACATATTTGGTATTGCAACCCCCATAACAATCTGTATAATAAAACAGAATTGTTACAGGACCCGCACAGTAAACGCCGAAAAAAAAAAACAAAAAACGTTCTGAAAATAGATAAATTTTAATAAATACCCTTAAAAAAATGCTCTTAAAAGTGAGTAAAAAAAAGTTACGCACTCTAAAATAAGACCAATAAAAAGAACAACTCTTCTCGCAAAAAAATAAGCCCTTTGCTGGATTTGTCAGCCGAAAAATAAAAAAGTTATGGTTTTGATAAGATGGTGATGCTACAATGAACAAGATTTTCTCCAAATTAGTTTTTATTAAGAAAAATTGAATAGAATACACAAAACCCCCACATATTTGGTATCACTGTGTCCGTGACAATGTGTATAATAAAACAGAATCGTTACTGGACCAGCACAGTGAACCCCATTAAAAAACCTGCAAAAAACTGATCATTTTTAATTGATACCCTTTAAAAATGTTTCTAAAAGTGATTTTAAAAAAGTTTTGCACTCCAAAATAAGACCACAAAAAAGAACAATGCTTCTTGCAAAAAAATAAGCCCTTAACCAGATTTGTCAGCCAAAAAAAAAAAGTATTTTTGTAATTGTGACAAACCACAGAATAAAAATAATACACTATTTTTATGGTATTTTAAATGGCCAAAAAAACCCTAAAAAAGATCTTCCCAAAAATTGATGATTTTCATTTCCTCTACCAACAAAGAGTTAATAAAAT